>MBFT01000323.1:97871-111331 GCA_003086725.1 Furculomyces boomerangus | reverse complement strand
TCTGTAATATAATACTGTTTTAGATTAAAGCAAAGTTAATTGTTCATTTGAAACCAAAGTTTGTAAAGAATTTGTTTAGTGTAACAAATTTCAAATGGCTTTTCAACTGCCAATTACAAATAGAAACTTTTCTTTTTGGCTTTTTTATAAAGAGCTGTAGTTTTTTTGTCCAATAGCCCAAAAGAAAATTAAAAAATTCAAAGCCCCTTTACCTACCAGAATATATAATCTTCTTCATTGTGTTTCTATTGGCTTTATCCTTAGCGTTAATTCATTGGCTAGAACACGACACCCAAAACAATTAAGCACCACTGGCAAATGAATGCCGTTTCGCCCATCAATATTTTGTCTGGCGAACTGATAATGTGCGAAAACTTTCAAACGATTTCTGGTAATCTTTTCAAACTAACTGTCCTGTTTTTATGCCAAAACCAATTCATAAAAACCTTTCTCTTTTTCTTCATCTCGATGCAAAATTCTTTAAGCCCTTTTTATGCTCCTCTTCAAAAAACAGCAACACCAAAAACTCGTCCCGTCTCTGTAGATTATCCCAAGTACCAGCTATAAACACCCAATATAAATACTATTCCTCCCAAAAAAACCCTTCATTTCACATTTATTACCTCTTTTACTATATAATTTAATCCCAAAGCTATATTTCACTCCAACCCTTTAAAATCACCTACAACTGGCTGTGTGTTCCTTCTTTCTTATTGCGTCCATCCAACAACCACAATTCTGAATAATCATGAACAATAAAATCAACAACGACAACACACATCGCTTTCAAACACCCGAAATCAACAACAATGTCCCAATAGATGATAAGTACAGATCCGCCTTTGAAACTCTATACTCAAGATCAAAAGTAAAACCAAACTCTGCAAGCACAAATACTCCAAATCTGCCTAAAACCAACCCTTCTGAACCATTCAAACTTCCAAATAAATCTCACTCTAATTTCAGAAACCCTGAAGAAAAACAGCTCCCCCCTATAAATACAAAACCAAACTATAAAATCCCACAGAAACCAAGGCCCCCTGCAAAGGATACTGATTCCCCTCAAAAACTAGGTGTCTCTACATCTTATACCAATCTTTCCTCCAATTCCATCCCTTACTTTAACAACTTTCTTGAAAGGCATGATCCTCTTACTCCTGAAAATGATTTCTATAAAAAAAATATCTTAACATCAAGAAATGAAATCAGAAAAGTCCTAGCAAGAAATAATGGCTTTATCTCTGAGGATTCAGATGCAAAACCAATCTCACCCACCATCAAATCCCCCAAACTCTCAAAGTATGCATCTAAAGATACCAATTTTTACTCTGTTTCTAATGGATCCTCAGTCGATCTTGATAAAAATAACTCCCTCATGCCCGGAGGCTATTCCAGTATTAATTCAAGTCCAATAGAGTCTAGAAACTCTATTAAATCTTTCATAGCTTCAGGATCACAAACTCCTATAAATAACAATATTTCAAATTCCCCTCGCTCTCGTACTCAGCTAAACAACCTCCAAAAAGTTATAGGAAAGAACCTTGATAGCCCTAGCACTGAATCCAAATCACAATCAAACTTATCTAAAACCTTCTCCAACACACAAAAATCTACAACCGATCATGAAGAAAATAACCACTTTGAGTCAAATAAAACATACACCATCAGTAATTACACTACCGACTCCTTAACAGCTTTAACCCATGCCTTAAAAGAAGTAATTCTAAAACAACCCCCAACAGAAATCAACGATGATCTCGACGAATTTTCAAACGAAAGCTTTGATTCCTACAATCCTGATCCAACACTTCCCAGTTCTTCCGATTTAGTTCTTTCTCCTTTGAACGCATTAGTAGCACAACTTGCCTCAGAGCTTTTCAATTTAATTGTAACAAAATCTGAAACTGCATCCACCATTCCCGAATCTTATTCCCAGTTACCCAAACCCTTTCCTATTCATCCAGGTTCTGGAAAATCCAATTCGGCAAATCCAGTCGACAAAAAAGACGATCCCGCTTATCTATACAACTTGATGAACGAAAAAATAAAGAAAAGGCCTGTTCTACCAGAATCTGCTTTTAGTAATAGAATTTATAAAGAGCTACCCTCTGTACCTAAAAAAAATCAAAATTTAAATGAAAAAATAATTGGACACCAATGGATTGATGATATACTCCTAAAAGCTAGAAGTGTTTCCAACATTGACGAAAACTCAAAGGAACCTATTTTATCCAAACTACCCATTATTGAAAACTACATTCAGCACGAAGCCATATTTAATGAGACTCCTATGAAACCCACCTCAAATCAAACAATTTTACAACTGAACAACCACCTAAATGATTTGAGTTTTAACAAAAACAACCCTGATCTATCTTTAAGTTTAAATTCTTCAATTCAAACAGATGGTTTTTCAAAAACCTCTCTTATAAAAAACTCTATATCAAATCCTGGAAGTAGTGTTGATGTTCTTAACCAAATTGACACTATTTTCAATGATAACACAAGCAATGGAAATACATATACAGGATACGTCCCGAGAGTTAGTGATGGTATAAGAAGATCTAGAACCTGGAGCAAGAATTTTGGTCCATATCAAACTTTCACTGAGTCACTAGACTCAACCGTGCCTCATTTAAAAGGTGCAAAAAACAATATTTATCTTCCCAACCCAATTCCCTCAAACTCTGCTGGAAATTTTGATTTGTTTGAAAAAAATTATACCAGTCCTACTATCATCCCCAAAACCAATGATAAATCCACCAAGAGGTGGTCCAATAATGTAGTTGTAAGAGTAAGAGATCCTGCTGGTCCACTAAGACAGAATATGCTAAATAATATCAACTATGAACTGGAAAACTCCAAATCAGATTCAAAAAACAATATTCTTAAAAGTAATTTAGAAGGTTCTAGCAACTATCAAAATGATACCCAAGTGTCCACAACAAATAAAAACACTGTGACTAGTAAAATTCTACAAGCTGAAACCACAAAATTACTCAAAAGTCAATCCCAGGCACACCATTCTCCGTTTTCTGATACCATATCACCCGCAAGAGTTGGTTTACTTAAAGCGTTATCCCGCCGTCAAAGTATTAGACTAGCTCCAAACCTAGGCAAGATTTTACTTGCCGAAGTTCAAATTCGAACGGGTAAATCTCCTAATCCAACTGTCACAAATGATATTAATTCTCAAGTCAAAGAAGGTCTCTCAATAGCAATGCATCTCAAAGACACAGATGATTTAACAAAATTATCACAAATTCCAAAAACCAAAGAAATTTCTTACGATCAGATTATAAAAGCATCCTCTAGGAGCGTAGAAAATTCCCGTGTTCAATCTGTTAAAATATTTACTGCTTTGAAACCAAGAACCAAAAAAGATCTTATAAATCTTGTAAATGATAAAGGTGGACTAATATATACTCCAAACAATGACCCAGTTGTGATTTCTTCTATCGAAGACCATGATGTTTCAGAGGAATACCTACAAGATTTTATTAATTCTGGAAAAGACTTTTACTATCCTAATAGCAACAGAAGCTTTAGTATTGGTTCAAAGTCAAAAGTTAGTATTATTTCTGAAATGTCTCCCAAAAATAATATTAAAAGTATTGACGGAAAATCATTTTATCATGACCTTGAACACCAAACCATTGAACTACCTCCACCTGTTCCTTTGAGAGTTAGACGTAAATCTGTTATAGAAGATTCAGATCCAATATTACTTGTTTTTGAATCATATAGTAACTCTGTGCCCGAACTTGATAAAAACTCTGAATCAAAAAACCTACATCATCCCTCATCAAGCCTTCGTTCAATTTCAAGACTAACAAATAAAATAGCCGCTATTGAGGCTATAATCCACTTCCGTGATCTTGATAAGAAAAATTCATTACCAGGAACCAAAAATCCATACTTCTTGGGTAATTCTGAAAGTGGTTCTAAAAATATTTGGCATTTGGATTCACCATTTCCCAAAGCAGTTGGCACTAAAAGTAACCCACATACTATCACTGGTAGCGAAGCTGATCTTAATCTTGCAAGATATTCAGACTTACGGGATTCTAACAATAAGTTTGGCTTTAAAAATGATAAACTAAACGATGGATACAAATTACCAAACAATTATCTTCAAGAAAGCATCAATTTGGAGATAAAAAAGGAAGCATTGGATATTGTCATGCTTGATTATGAACTTGATGATAAGCGCGAAGAGGAAGAAAAAACATATAATAATCGTATTAAACGTAGAATTCATTTGTCAAAGAATAATAACCCTTCTAGAAGTAATAAGAACCCTGCCGAAGTTCAAAACAGCCAACTAAGAAAACCCAATGATATCAGAAACAAACCTGCGAATTTATCTATTACTGATTCGAATTTTCATGCAAATTCGAGCTCTCATGTTAGTGTGTTAAAATATTCAGAATTGAATGCTAGCTCACCAAACAAAGTTGTAACACCAAATAGTGATGATGAACGTGAAATGAAAATCTTAGAAGAGAGGAAAAGATGGCGCACTGCAAAAAGAAAGTCAATAGTTGGTGCTGAATCAATTCAAAGTGCTTCTATCGGAGATTATTATAATATCTTTAATCTAAAAAATGCAGTAAGTCATATTTCAAACATTCAAGGAGTTAATTCGCGTAGATTACTGCTTCATGGACCTGCCTATAAAGTTTTATCCGCTCTAAATGCTCAAACTGATACATATCTGTTTTTGTTTTCAGATATACTTGTTGTTACTCGTAGCATTTATATTCAAGACACTAACAGTAGCTTTGGAAAAACACAGAATTCAACAATTACATCGCGCTCGTCTATAAACTTCAATGACTTACCACGTGGATATGTTTTTAGTGTAATGATGATAATCCCTCTATCAAAGCATGCTACATCGTTTACAGTAACTAGAAATACAACATTCAGTAAAGATGATCAAATCAACGAAAGAGCCGAGAAGCGCCTTGCTCGGGCTGACCAGGTCCTACGTAAGGCAAGAAAGAAGTTTAGCTCTAACCCAGTTGAGGCAGTAGTATACATGATTGACAACAAAATTATAACCCCTTCTTCGGAAAAACTTGCAGATTTTCTTATTAGGTGTACTGAAATTAGTAGACGTCAACTCGGGAAATTTTTAGGTTCAGGTCTTCTTGCGCGTCAATTGGATAATAATGCAACAAGAGAAGAAGTTATGAAAGAGAGCCAATATTATATGAATGTATGGCAAATCTACATTGAAAGACACAATGTTGTAGGTGTACCCATTGACGAAGCACTTCGACAAGTTCTCGTTGGTCTAAGGCTTCCAAATGATCCTATTGCAATCAATACTATGCTCGATGCATTTGCCATACATTGGTTTAACAAAAATCAACCAGTTGCAGATATGTATGCGACACTAGATAATGATAGAAGAAATAGGCTTATCGGATATTCTGCAATTCATTCTGATAAACATGAAGAATATTCCGAAAAAAATCAAAAAATTCGCGGCAATAAGAAGAAACAATATGAAATCTCCAATGAAAAGAATTATCAGCGTGTTAGAAATGGATTAGCTAAAAAACGAAAATCCCTTGAAGATATTCTTAAAGGCACAACTGTATTAAGCCCTACACAAAGTGCACTATCTGACAACATTAATAGAAGCTCGTATATTTGGGTACCTGGAATAGCGGATGTAGCTGTGCGACTGACTTTTGCTATTATGACTCTCAATGCAGAGCTACATAATCCATTGGTTCGTGATGAGATTTCGCCTGAAATGGCATTCCATGATTTGGTTAATAAATTTAGGATCAACCTGGCTTCTGATTCACCCATACCAAGTCATGCCATTCCATTTTCTGTTGATTCAAAACAACGATCTCTAAGTTCGTTTAATGTTTCACCAGCTGCGTTAACGGTACTCTCGACATTTGACAATCAAGCACGTAAAGATTCTTATCTTCGTAAGAAGGAAGCTACAAATACAATATTATATACTGAAGTTCCCGTTATTGAACTTTTGGCAATATGGGAAAGAGCATTATCTTCCAAGTTAGAACAGGCATCTGATGCCAAACGCATAGATCCCATTATTGACTGGGATTGGGTTGACGGTCGTTCGCATTGCCCAAAAGAAGTTTCCAACAATGGCAGCAAAGATTCTAAAAGTTCTACTATTGATTATCAGCTTAACCCCATTCTAGACCTTAATACTGAAATAGCCGAAAAATTACTACATTCTTTGCCAGTTTCAGACTCTGATCTTGCTTCCAAGTACGATTACATGAATGACACCTATTCTGACCCTGGTTTTAAAAATGGATTATTATTTAATTCTTCAACCGATCGGTTACCTGCAAAAATGAATGTTTCATCACCTGTATTACTAAGGGTATCCATAACTCTCCCAAAACCAGATCCAAATTATTATATTGTAGTGAGAGTTGTTGGAAAATCAATTTCACCACAAATTCAAAACGAAAGTTATGGGATTCACGATCCGTCTGGAAACATTAATAATACCCGAAAGGGGAGTAATCATGGTCAAATTGGGGGGGATCATATGGGTACTTATGGTCTCGGGAATTCCAGTAGTATTAATACGAGTATGCCTAACGACCATCAAAATTGGGGAAATGTTCCTAATAGTGGTGTTGGGCAGGGTGGAAAACCAAAGTACGGATTTAATACTGCGGGTACCGCTTTGGACATAACAATCAATGATAACACAAACCCGTTTTCACCGATAACTATACTTCCAACACCAGTGCTACGGTTTAACAATTCTAGTGTGGCAAAGTTTTTTATTGTTCCACAAGCAGTTGGACAAATTACACTACAATTCATGGCATATGGGTCACACTCCAGATACTATAGTCCATTACCTTCTCGATCTTTGATTGTAGAAGGTGGATTTATGCTTCACACATTGCAGGTCACGTGGCTCAAACCTAGCAACGAGCAAACAGAAAATTTGGCTACTTCGGGCTTACCAACTTCGAATGTACAGGGTGGCAGTCTCATAAACAATAACGGCAACAATGTTCCAAGTTCAGCACCTCCAGAAACTAGCGTTTATCCAAACCAAATTTCTTCAACGTCATACATGGGAGCTGAATCTGGGGATCCTAACTCGATGTTAAGCGAAAAACACACAACAAAAGCAAGATACATGTTTGGGGCAACTTCTCGCGAAAGTAAAATCCTTTGGGCAACAGTTCTAAATAGAGCTCTTGAAAATAGTGGTAATAACGCAGCATCCGATCTGTTCTTTTTGGGCGAAGACAAAAACCATCTTAAGGGTAAACAACGTGCACCATTATCGGCAACAGGGCTTGGTAACATATCTTTGAATCCGGAGCTAAATGAGTCTTTATCAAACAACCAAGATCCTGTAGTTGATTACTCGGAAGTTAGCTTGGCTAGTGAGCGAGCTGATAGAATATACAAAGCACTTGTTAGAAACCAAAAATCGTTGAAGAAACAATTGGTGCCACAAACTCCGGGAAGTCATTGGAACGTTTTATCAGGGGAGCAATTGGTGGAATCTGTGTTGAAAACAGAGTGAAGATATTTATTTTGTTTTTTTAATTATTTGGGGTTGTATCGTAAGTTGAATTAAAAGTGGTATCATTTCAAATCAATTACCAGTAAAACGTTTCAGTTTGTAAATCAACTTTTTTTAATTTGTGTTTTATAATTGCCGAGAAAATCTACTAATAAAAGATAAACAATCAGGTATTAAAAGTTGTCAATATCTATTTTTTCCACCATTTTATATTATTGTTATTGCTGATATAATATCAAGCTTAATGTTTATATACTCGCTTTACATTCCCTTCATTAAGATCAAACAAAACAATAGAAATAAACAGGCATGGACCAAGATGATATAAGTTTCGATATCGAAATACCAGAAGAACATAATAACCCAGATGAAAACCCCGAAAAGATTTTAAAGCGATCTGCAAGCGATGATTTACATAGAGATTCCAAATCAACAAAAATAATCAAACACGAGATCAAAGACTATGAAAACCAACCCCAAAATGAAAAAAATACCACTGATGACCAAACTACTGATCTTGCTTACCAACAAAATAACGTTGTCAATTTCGATGACTTTCTGACCAGTCTATGTAATGACGAAAGCGAAATCCCTCCACCTATTAATCTAGGAAACCATGACAATTTGGATAAATTCTACATTCGTGTGGTTTCCTCGCCAGATGAATTCACAATAGAAGAGATTAGCCAGTTTTGTAACACAATTAATACAACTACAAGCGATGCAATTACCACAGAAAACAGGTCTGATGTTACAAAAGTGCAAAATGAGAATGGAGAAACTGAACATGTTGTTAGTGGTAGAGAAACAGTAAATGATTTTGTTGAATTGGATTATGGAATGGAGTTTGAAAACCAAAACCTGGATAGAGTATTATCATTTAAAGGGAGAGTCTCTTGTGTATCAAAGGTAAGTATCCAATGACTAAAAGTTTTTATCACAAGAAACATTTTCTCCATTTAATACATAAAATATATTGGGTATATACCAAAAAAACCTTGGGAAATAACGATTTTTCTCTAGAACATATTTAGATTTACTCAACTCAAAGTTTTCAAGAATCTGCTTGTAAACAATGAAGATACAAGCAAATCAATAAGAATCAGGTTTTTAATTCCACACAAATCACTTGGAGGAATTATAGGGCAAAGAGGATCAAACATTAGTTCAATTAGAGAAAAATCTGGAACTTCGATATACACCTCCGACGAAGTTCTTCCTGGATCTTCTGAACGACTAATGGAAGTTTTTGGAAATCACACTGGTATCAAGAAAGCCGTTGAAATGGTGAGCATGAAAATCCTCGATGAATGGGACATCTATACTTCAGCAGAACTCTATAAACCCAATCCATCAATTCCTTCTACATTCAATATACAAACCCAAGGAAAACGAAGAGAACCTCCACATGAAAAGTCACACATGGGTTTTAATAGAAGGCGACAAGGGCACCAAAGTGGCAATGATCAAAGACATGGTTACAACTATGAAAGACGTCAATATGAACATAACTACAAATACTCGAACCAAGATTATGGGTTTAAATCTCAGCTGCCAAGTTATGGTAAGTATCAAAACTATGATTTTTTTATTTTTAAAACTTTTTTATATTTTAGGGGGATATGGATCAGAAGATATGAGACATGGATATGATTCTTACGGTGATGTCAAGTATGGTCAATATGGCTCAAGTTCTAGATATCAGGGCCCAGGATACTCTAACCAAGGAAACATTGGTGGCGGCGATCCTAGAGATGAAAAAGGTGGCATGTATATGAATTCTGGATATTCAATGTCCCCAGGAAATAACGGTTTCCAGTACTATATGCCTGGGTACAACATGAATAGGATACCTTTGAGACCCGAACCTTCTGTGATGGGAACAAGTCCGCTGATACTGCCACAAGTCTTGGCAGGTCAAAACAGTTCTGGTCAACAACTGACGACACAAAGAATGTTTGTAGACGTAAACAAGATTGGGGCAATTATAGGTAGAAAGGGCGAGTCTATAAGTAGCATTAGGGGCTTGACAGGTGCAAGCGTTGAAATCGAAAAGCCTAACCCAGGGCAGAGACAACGGTTAGTTACAATTACAGGGACAGGAGAGCAAGTAAATAAGGCGACACAGATTATAAAGCAGAAAGTTTCAATATGAATTTTTTATTGTATAAAAGTAAACATTAGATTTACAAAATTAACTGCGGATTTATCATTCAAAACAAATTAATCTATATTCATTACTCTTTTTCTCAACTAACTTTCAAATTTACAAAATGGAAACAGAAACAACCACCAGAATCATTTCCATATCTAAACTACCAAGTCAGATCCAAAGACGCGAGATGTTTTTTGATCTGGGAACTCAAATGATTTCTGAATGTAAAGAATCTAACAACTTTGAATCAAAAATCTTCGCCTCTTTGGATCAGATCTCTGACTCTTCAATTTTGCAAGAATGTATGCTAGGTTTTACAAAAGCTCTGGTAAAGTTAGATGACGGGGATTCTAAAGGTAGAATCATTCCTGGACTTTTGAAATTAGTGGAAAACATGAAGTCGAAGGAAAGATTATATGAGGAAAGCATTTTCCTTGCAAGACGCAAGCTTGTGGACATTTACAAATCGGATGGGGATTGGATAAATGCTGCAGAAATCATTACGTACTTACCATCTGGAATGCCAATAAACAATGTTGTAACATCAGATGCAGAAAAAATGGATGTTTATATCAATTCAGCAAATAAATTCCTCCAGCTTTCAGATGTTTCTAATGCAGATTTGATGCTGGGTAAAGCTGGACAATATTTAAAGGACATGAAGGAAAACTCGAAACTACTAAACAACTTCAAGTTCTGCCAAGCCAAACTTTTGGATATGAATGGCGAGCATCTTAAAGCAGTACCAAAATATTATGAACTTGTTAGTACAAACTACGGAAATGATGGGACTAAACTTGATATATTGTAAGTTTACTTTTCCATTCATTTTTAACCTTTGAATTTAGGAAATTGCTTATTAAAAGCGCTGTATTAGCATACCCATCAGAATATCGTAACGAAATATTGAAGAAACTATCAAATTCCCAAGTTTTACAAAAATCAAACCTTTATAGTATTGTTCAGAAAATGTCAAGAAACCAACTAGTTGTAATGAAATCGATAGATGATAAAGTAACAAAAATTTACAACGAAATATTTCAATCCAAAGAGAATAAAACTACAAATTTAGATGAAATCAATGCAAAGTTTTGTTATCACAACACCTTTGCAATTTCTCTCCTTTTTGAAAATATTGATATCGATACTTTTGCCAAACTTGTTGCTGTTGACAAGTTTACAGCCATTCAAGCATGCACAAACCTCATAACAAACAACTTCCTAAATGCATATATTGACCAAATCGATAACGTCATTATCTTCTCACATAAAACTTTGTTGAATGCAAGTGATTCACAGCAAAAAAATGATGATTCACAACCAAATCAAAAAGATAATGATTCAACAAGTCTAGAAAATATCGATTCTTTTGACACATTCTTTGGTTCCACATCACAAACCCCTCAAAATGTAAATGAACCATCATACTTTAATGATCAATATTGGAAAATTACCGAGTCGCATACAAATCCTGCTTCCATCAATACCGATTTCGAATCTGGCGATTTATTGGAAATGGTTGAAAAAGTTGCAAATTTTGTTAAATTGGCACAGCACTGATTTTTCTAACAATTTTTTATTAATATCAATACGAATAAACTTTACCACCACTGGATTTACAATATCGAGTTGTCGTCATATCCATTTTCCCTTCGGATTTGCATATATGCTATTATTTCCTTAATACTCTCCTGAAGTATTATTATATTCTCTAAAAGTTCCTTCATGTTCACATCCTTAACCGAATTCCGCCTTTCATGCAATATATTTGGATTACCTTCATCTCCTCCTGTTTTCTCTGATCCTGTATCTCCTCGAATCTGGTTTGAGGTTTTCGGACTCTTGGGGCTGATTTGCTCTACACCACCTCCACTGAATTCAATAGCTGAAAGTTGGCTTGTTGGTGATACCGAACGAACAGAAAAGCCTTGGATGTTGTGTTGGATGCTGACTGTTCGTTTAATTTTCAAGTCGGTGACTTGTTTTCCTTTTGTTGAACTAGATTTCGATTGGGTTCGTGATATTGGTTTTGGTGATAACAATTCGTTTTCAATAGGTTTAGTTTTATTTGCAACTATTTCTGGTTCCACAGTTGTACTAACACTTGCTGTGTTTGAGGCAACTGCAATGTTTTGAGGAATGGTGTTGCCATCACCTGTCTCAAAATCTGATCGCATATTATCGCTGAAACTAAATGCATCCGAATTTGGATCCCTAGTATTATAAATACTAGTACTACGTTTATCACGAAGAAATTCCAATCCAGCTTTACCCTGTTCGGCCAAAAACATTTGCGCATTTATACTAGCATCAACATTCCCGTCTCTAAACAATAAAGAACTCGAAAAACTATTCTCCAGTTTCTCCATTTCTTCCAATTCGTATGCTAAATCACTTTCTTCTTCAACTATTCCCATCAGTGCATTTCTCGCCCTTTTCAATCGCTGCGAAAAATAAGGAATTTGGAAACTCAAATCTGAAACCTGATTCGCCAGCTCACTCATTACCATATAAAATGATGGTTGGGTTGCTCCACTTGGCAACGACTCAATTATTTTCTCCAAACTTAAATCAAGTTTATACTCCATATCAAACTCTGGAAGACCACTTGAAGAAATTAATTGCTCTAGTTGCATACGTATATATTCAGGCATTTCAGCATTCACTCCAGAATTAACCCCATTGAAAATACTAGAGTCTGCTTGTACATTCTCCGCGTTAACAGATATATCAGGATAGTTTGATGGTTGCAATGGATCAATACCCTTAATGCCTTCAAGACCTTTTCCATTTTGTGTAGTTTTATGAATTAGATTTCCTACCTTGTTAATTGTTTGTATAGATTTTGATTTCTCAGTAAGTTTACTATAATCTGGAACTTCGCCATCACTATCACTGTCATCATTTTGATACAGATTTATTTCGTTCAGCGTTTCTGCTTGTTTATTGTATGGATTTACTGTATTTCCAGCATTTGGCTCTCCTATAGTTTTGTATTTGAACTCATTTAGTCTGTCAGATTTTGTTTTACTGGTTGTTATCCAATTTTCCCATGCAGGAGAAATTAGTTCACGGAATAAGTTATTTATATCAAATGCAAGCCACCCATCAGGTGTTCGTGATGGGCAACAAACCAAAACAGTCAAAACTCCTGTCAGTGCCAAGTTGCATTCTGACGACAGGTTAAAGAATTTACTAAGCAACAAAAGAATACTTTGGATCAGTGGATCAGATTCTATGATTTTGATTCTCGTTTGATTATTTTTGTTTTCGTCAATGATTTTATCTTGTTGTTTTGAAGCCATATCAGAAACGGTTTTTTCATTATATGTTGGGCCAGACACAGAAGAGGATTTACTCTGAGATTTTTTATTGCTTTCTATGCAACATACATGGTTTTTCCACTTGTTTGATGCATCATTCAAATACAGGTCAAATCCTTGAAATAGTAATTGATTTTTAGAATTACTAAAAAGTTCCTTACTGAATTTTATAGTATTTTCATTTATTATTTGCTGAAGTTTTTCCAAAGATGTTTGTGAAATAGATGCTGAAGCTTCATTAACAACTTGTTTGCCTGAGACTGGGGTTTGATCACCAGTCATATTTTTATCTATATCCTGGTTTCTAGTCTTATCAGTGTCGCTGGTAGTTGAACCTGATATAGAGCTCTTTCTGATGTCTGGTTCGCTATATCTTTTAACTTTGGATCCAGTTTCAAGATTTATTACCAAATCACTGTAC
>MBFT01000323.1:27325-60052 GCA_003086725.1 Furculomyces boomerangus | reverse complement strand
TACTCCAAATGGCTCCAAAGAAGATCCCTTGATTCAGGGGTACAAAAGAATCACGAAAAACAGCATTCCAAAATCGAAAAAGTCGCAAGTCGAGCGGATTCAAATGATAGCAGTGCTGGTGGTTTTGCAGGATTTTTCAGCTTCGGTAATGATTGGCTGCGAAACTGGAAAAGTGGAAATACTTCATCTACATTCAGTACACCATATACAAGCACTCATAATACGGGAAATCACAGTTATGCTTCTTCTATAGTAGAACTAAACGAAGCGGAACCAAGTCAAACTGACGATCTTTTGTTTCAAACAAATAATTACAATAATACCCAAACTAGTAATCAGATTGAAACCAATTTGGCCCTAAATAGCGAAGAAAATTTAGGGAATCTCCCACCCTTGACCCTTTTGGATGCCTCCCAAAACTTAAGAGAGGGAACAGAAAACAATGATTTATACTTGAATGATTGCAACAATGTTAAAACCCATGACCGAACCCACTTTAAAAAAGTTACACAAAACGATAAGAAGGGCGAGTCCAGCAAAATTATAAACAAAAAATATTACAGAAAAAAATCCAGAAATAGAATAGAAAGTGAACCGATTATACCAACTATTAATATCATACCAGATGATTATGATGAACATGAAAACAAAATGGATAGCGTTCCCTTACAAAGACGCAATGAAATCAAAAGGAAAGAATAATCTAGTAACAAAAAAAAAAGAACTGGGAATTAGTTTACTATACAATAGTTCTTTTTCTTCTTGACCTTTGAGTTGTATTTCCAATACTTTTGATAAATTAGAAATTCTTGTTCAACTGCTATATTTTAAATTTACAATCGAAAATTAAGGAGATTGTAGGTTTTGATCAGATCATTTTTTTGTAAACTGGCTTCGCTTGTAGTTAAAACCGAACTTGGCATGTTTATTCAAGATTGAACAGAATCAAAATACAGATTTTCAAACGATTAAAACGATATTTTTGCCTAACTGTAATAATTGCTTAAACGTTTTGGGTTTGCAATATATTATTGTCTAATTTCTTGGGGTGTAAATCAATTTGGACTCAAAAGAAAAGGACATAGTTTATTTGAGGATTTCGAGGTGTATTCAATGATAGTGACACGTAGAATTTTCTAAATTATCTGTGGTTGGTAAAAGTTATGAAACTTTACTCGAGACTTTCTACTGGAAAGTTCTTAAACTGATGTTCTAGTATAACATCTTCACTGTGAATTCCAGTTCTACACAGATTCTCCTGACTGATTGTTACTAAATGAGTTCCATCTTTAGAATAAAACTTTCCATTAAGAAATCCTCTTGATCCTACCATCGTAGGACTTTCAACTTCAAATAAAACCCAGTCATCAATCCTAAACTTCTTATGGAACCACATGCTGTGGTCCAGAGAGGCTCCCATGGCTCGATCAATTTTTTGGTTGTTATATCCCATGACATAAGGGAATAAAGTAGTTGCAGTTAAACAAAAGTCAGAGATACAAGCTAGGAAAACAGGGTTGACTTGGGTCGAATTCTCACTCAAATCTTCATCGATTTTCACCCAGCTGAAACTATGTGGTGGTTTAATTCTTGGGTTTCCATCAATGGTATGTTTTTGATTAATATTTTCAATGGATTCATAAAGTTCCTGATCGATGGGTGCTGCCGGCTTCAAAATCATTCTAGCCTGGTCGAACAATTTTATATCTTGATGGATCTTGTTTATCATTTCGTTTCTGTCTTTAATATCCATCTTGATTGGATGGTCCTCTGGATAAACTTTTGGCATTTCAAACTGATGTTCGGTTAAGCTTTCTTCTTCCTTTTGGAAGCTACAAATCATTTTGTAAATCGGTTTTCCATCCTGTTTCGCACTAACAGTTCTCGAAACAAATGACCTCCCTACAAAAATGGTCAATTGTGTAAAGAAAATCGAATTTACCATCTCTGGTTCGTTCTATATGGAATTCAATAAATTTGTCATATTTTGCAGCCAGAAGAAAGTATGAGTGGAGAGACTAAAACAAATGTTAACTTGATAAAAGAAGAGTATAACTTGCGTGAATGTGGTAGTTTGGGTCAACAGTGAGAATAGCGGCAGCAAGAGTTTGCGAAACTATTTGTCCACCTAAAAAGCTTGATTAGTTTTGAAAACTAAAAGAAAAAGTTACCAAACAATCCGCGAGATCCTCCGAATTTCCAAGAGTTTGTACTAATAAACAAATCTTTTTCCTTTTCTAATCAAATTTAGTATTTTCAAATTTTTTTTGTGGACTTACCTTCCAAGTAAAAGTACTTTGCAAAATCTTTTTTTATTTGTTCCATAGTTCTTTCATCACCTTTTATAAAAGTTGGAGCTAAATATCTTGTTTATTGAAATTTGGATTGTCAAGAATGTAAACTTGAATTTCAGATCAGATCCCTATTTTCAAAGTTTGGAATCAAAGTTGTTGGGAAGGCTGTTTTGTATCTTTTGAAACCAAAGAAATATCATCAATATCTGTTTTATCCTTATTCATTATTTTCACTATTTATACCAAAATAACAAGTTGAGTATTCGCAACTTCCGTACATTCTGTAACATCCCGAAATTGACAAATTATAATAATTTTGAATAAAGTAGGGGGAAAATGAAATTCACAAGCTAGAATCTACATTCTTTTCAAACTTTGGTTTCTTCAGTAACAAAATCTATATCAGTACAAAATTTCCTGTTAATGCTTTCTTACTATTCCGAATTCTCTAAACTTTTCCATTGGTCTGCTTTATTCATCGTTGGACTTGTATTTTTGGGTATTCTTGGTTCAAAGATGTATAATCTTGATACAAAACCTACTAAAATTGATTGATCATGAACTGTTTTGATTTTGTACATCTAACCACAAGACCTGCATAATCTCAAGATTCAAATAAATGTTGCTTTTGTCTCAACAAAACAATTTAGAATGTTTATTTAATGTTATCCTTAATAAAATGATACAATTTACACTTTAAACGCTATCCAGGCTTTGATTAAAGTTTCCATCCTAATCTTCTCATTAAAGGATGGAATTGCCCATTTCCCTCGTTTTCTTTATTGTTATATTGTACTTTTCATCAGGTCCTTATAAATTTTCTGCTAGCGTTTTCGTCATACATGTGAATTCAATCATCAGGTTAATCTTGTAGTTTACACGTACAGATTTTGAACATCTCTAAGGTATTTTTTTGTAAATAGGGTCTGTGGAACTCAGATTATTGGTGTTATATAAACTTTGGTTTGGATTTGTTACTTGACCACTTTTTAGCTCTACTTGATTGGTAGTATCAACTGACATATTGTGGACATCATATAGTTGCTTTTGGAAACTGTGTGGATTTTTAGCAAAGTCCTGTGCTGTATTTGATGGGTTTGCTCCAGTTATAATATTACCATTTGACTCTAAATCACCCCGAGTTTTTTGGTTCTCACTTGATATAACAGATGATGTATTTGTAAATGTAACATTACTAGTGCAATTCAGATCTTTTAGGGATTCTGTGTTGCTACCAGGTCTATAGTGATTCTTTAAATCATCAGGTTTAGAAACCTCTGTGGGTTTGGGTGCTTCAGGGGTTTTTTGATAAAAGTTTTGCTGAAAAACATCACTTCGAGCTCTTTCCAAGTATTGTGGTTGGATCTGCAAGCGAGGTAAATTTTGAATCTGCATTTGGGTATGTTGGTTATAATTGGTATTAGAAGCAGGACTGAAGTAATTGGTGTTTATGTTTTGGTTACGTGGTGCAGTTCCATAGATAGGGTTATTTACGGGATTTAGCCCAGTTCTCAAATTTGCATTGAAACCACTTTGTTGTTGAGAGTTCATATTTTTCATGGTATGAGGTGTTGCGTTGTAAAATTTAGCCCGGGCTGAATTTTGTTCAATTGGTTGATTTTGAGCAATAGGAACACGTCTGTTAGGATTTGGTGTATTTGATACTCTACTTGAATTTAATTTTGATGTCCAGATCTTATTAAATAGGATTTTTGTTGTTGAAACTGCAGAAGACATAATAGACTGGCCAAACCTAGTTTGATCCAGTGGTGTTTCCTCTTGATATTGTCCTTTGGAAACTGCCAAAGGAAAATGGTTATATATGTTTTCTACTACCAAATCTTTTGGACCTCCAACATGGTTTTTTTGTAGATTGTCACTAAATGGAGAAATTTCAAATCCATCTAAACTGAGCACACTGGTATTATCTGAGATTGGACGCTTATTCAAGTCATCGACAACAAAGGTTGTTTTTGTATTTCTTGATGATACAAATGTGATTTCTGGGGTACCTGATGGTGTGCTATTAACATTAGAGTTTACTAGAGCCTTTTTTCCAACTACAATATTAACTTCCTTCGGTTGGGTGTTTGCTGGTAATTGTGTTATATCAGTATGCGGATCATACCATACGCCACGCGTTGCACTTCGTAAGCTTTGTAGACAGCGGTTCATTGTGACAGATTGATTCGAAATTATTCGATTATACCTTTTTACAACTTCAGATTCCAAAATGTTGGTCTCAGGTAAACTAGGTTTGTCTTTATTTAACAGTGTTGGCTTTTCTACAAAGTCTACCGAAGCACTGGCTAGTTGACCAAGAGCAGCAGATAAAGGAATATTGCTGGATTCTCCCAAAACAGTACCATCAGATACTGGACGTCTCGAAAGTAATGTGCTATCAAATAGTTCTTTAGAAAGACTTGATAAAAGATCAAATGGTGCTGGTTTCAACGAGTCAAAGCTTTTCTCAGGGGGCCATCTAACAAGGTCTATTTTTGGAATTGGTTTAATGGACGAATATCTATCAGTTGCACTTCTTTCTCGAGGTTCTTTAGTTTTAGGGAGTGCAGACAACTTTTGTCTGACAGGACCAAGAGTAGTATTTGATTCCGAAACAGTACCAGGCTGTTGAAATTTGTGAATTTCCAGATTTTTGCTAACAACGGTGCCATATTCATATTCAGCCTCTTCAGTTTTTTTCTTTACCCAATAATCATCAATGATGTACCGTCCGTTTTTTATTCCCTTTGAACCAAACTCTCGGAAAAAACTACGAGCAGTAACTACATATGCTTGTCTCCATGAAAGCGAGTAGTATATCCATCCTTCGTTGATTAGATTTTCTTTTTCTTCTGTTGTTAGTTCTAAGCGTATCAAACTGGGGTGGTTTCGTTGCATATGATAACTATCTTTTATTCCTGCAAACTTGAAGATGTGTGTTACAAGGACGTAAAGTTTGTCTGGGTCGCTTCTTGTGCTAAGCTTAAATGTGGGTATAGCATATTCACGGTTTTCAGATAAATTTCCTTTAGCATCCACTTTCTTTTCTCCTTCATCATCCCATTCAGTTTCTACATCCTCAAGACCTAAATTTTTAACTGTAGATGTTTTGCTTTTAGCTGCAGGTACGTTTGTAAGATTCTCCGAATTGCTTGTCTCTTCTGTAGTCTCATTGAGCAGTTCATCCGATGAGTTGTTTGGTTCAGTGTTATTTTGAGCATCTTCTGTAGTCTTAAGCTTTTTAACACTCTTTGGTTTTCTTGAGCTGAGTGCTTTTCTTTTTGAGCTAGTGTGGGGGGTTTTAATCTCTTTTTCAGACAAGGTATCTGTGATGTCAGAAGTATCTTTATTGGGGTATAGGATTGGGATTTTAATTTCAGGAATTTCTTCTTGTATTGAATCATCTAGAGATATTTGATCCTGTTCATTAGTTGGTGATGATGATTCACTATTAATTCCTCTTTTGCTTGGAGTGGTTTTAGATTTTCCAGCTTTACCTTTTTCGAGGGTGTCATTAACAGCGTTTAACAATTCATCAATATTGTTAATTTTTTGGCTAATGTCGATGCTTTCTGGTTTACGGGTTTCTTTTCGTTTTGATTTTTTTGTGGGTTGGGTTGAGCGTTGATTTTCTGATGTGGTAGAGCGATTGTTTAGAGTTTTTGCTGGGGTTACTGATGAAGTGGGTTTTTTTGGGATCTCAGAAGTGTTATTTTCATGGGTGTCGAATAGAGGTAAAGGAGAGACAGAAGTACTATTGTTATTATTCGTAAGATGGGTGATATCTTGAGATGGGATGTTTGCATTTTCATTTTGAGCAAGCCTTCCAGTTTTTTTGAACAAGAGACTGGATTTAAGCTTTATTTTTCGAGCAGAGTTTCCATTTTGGTTAATTGCAGTTGTGTTTTTGTTTTTGCTGGAATTTTCAATGTCGTATATCTCGGGTTCTAAAATGTTTGTAGAATCTTTAAATTTTGCTGGGATCATGATTTTTCTTTTGCTCAGTGTGTTGTTGAAAGAGCTGATGTTTGAAGTGCCCGAATTGTTATTTTTGAGGCCCTTTTGATCATTTTCTATATTAATGTCGAAATGGTTTTTCGAAGAATCTGTATTTATTTCAGATTTTCTTTTTTTTGTGTTGTTGCCCATCTTTATGGTGTATATGTGTTCAGAAGTTAGTGTTTATGATACAGTAGTGTGCGAGATTAGAAGTGTTTGGTGAAAATATCATTATAGATTGAGATCAGCTCCAAGATGGTCCAAAAAACGTAAGTGATTTCGGATTGTGTTTGTGTTTAAAAAATTATTATTATTCTGAACAAGTGGTTTTTGGTGTTTTAGAATTGTAAACAATTAGGAGGCGTCAATTGAGAAGTTTTGAGTGATGAGTGTTTTAAATTTCAAATTTTGGGTGGGAGGTAATTATGGAATTGATCATGAATTGAAATTCGAGGGTATGGATGACAGTAGATGGAGTGGTTATAAAAAGAGAATATTGAGGGCTATATTTGGAGATGTAATTTACGCGATCAGGATTTTAGTTTTTTTGCAAATAAATGGACGCGATTTAGTTTGTGCTTTTTTGGGATAAATAAGAGAAAAGAAGAAATATAGAGATTAAAAACTTCAAGATTTGCGCTGTTTAGTTGAGAAGGTGGTTTGGAAGTATAAGAGAGAGATTGGATGAGTAGATTTAGTAAGGGGAGATTGTCAACCAAAAAGCGAATTTGCTTAGACTTTTTGTTTTGTTTTTGTAGTTTGGGTTGACTATGTTTTCAGATAATGCCTTTCTTCATATTACATTTCCAAAACACTCTCTGCGCTGATTTGCTACTTTTGTTGGACCTTTATATACCTCTGCGCCAATAGGATCAGCAGAGAACAATCCTATTTTATTTCTTTGTCAAGTTTGAAGCATTCTTCCCAGACCTTATTGGTTTTCGGCCAAATCGTTTTCAAAATACAGCGCATAAAACATTCCTGGAACTGGCCAATCGATTTCTCTGCTGTCTTTTGTGTTGTATTTTCCACAACATCAAATATCTGATTAATCTCTTCAACAAATCCCCACAAAACATCAACCCTCTCACTAATCCCTCTCAAACAAATGCATACTACAACCAAGTCTCCGTTAATCTTCGATTATCCTGCTTTTGAAAACATCAAGACTCACGTAGATCAGGAGATTTACATCCTACAATGGCTCTCCAGCCTAGAATCCTTTCTTCAAAAAACCATAAAGGTAAGACCCCTTTACACATCTCAATTGTCCTCATCAGAATATGCCCTTCCAAATTAAAAGCCTTTTGCTTCATACCATTTCTCTAAATAGTTCTAATTTTTTCAATTTAAAAGACCGAAATAGATCCCGTAAAAGAGGAATTGGTCATAACTATCATTAGAATCCTATTTTCTACTTCCGGTGTTCTCGATTTAATACATGAAGGTGCAGGGAAACTCAACTGGCTCACCTCTTCATTTGATCACGATAAATCCTTCAAAACATCGTTTTCATATAAACCTTCGAGAAATATCCGCGACCTGGCTGCAAAGTCACTTGTCCGCATTTTCGAAATCGAGGATATGCGCCAGCTTCCAAATTTTTTAGACTTTTTACAAAAATGTTTCTCAACAAAAAACAAATGGTTTGAAAAGGAATATAAATGCTCTGCACTTTCTTGTGTTGGTATCATATCAGAAGCTCTAAGTGGCAGTGCTGGCTTTGCTTTACTCAGCTACCTAAATGATTTTATAAAAATATGCATGAAAACTGCTAAATCTTCAAACGAGGTAAATATTCTTAAATACCACTCTCAATCTATCCAAATTGAAAATTAGATCAATATATCAATTTAGCAATATTATATTCTGATTATCTTATACCATACATTCGTCATTTTAATGCTAATCACAATTTAATATTCCATCGACACTTTATAGCCTGTAATTGTGAGAACAGAGGCCGTAGTTGCACTTGGTCGAATAATAATTGGTGGTAATAAAGCTATAGAAGAGAATATCCTAAACGAGATACTCAAAACTCTGCAATCCCTTATCAATCAAAAATGCACACTTTTGTCAATTTCATCCATGAAGGTATCTCATATTTTACTATGCCATCAAACCAAATATTATTTTTACATTTTTCAAGCAAAGGCTTAACTCTTGTTTTTTTATTAATTGAATTAAATAGACTCTTCAGATATTATCTGAATACACTGAGCTATTCAAATCCCCAAACAAAGCAAATGACGTGGAAAAGCTTATCTCAGGAACATTAATGAAAATGGTCTCAACGAGAGTTCTGTCAGTCAAAAAAGCACTGTCCAAACTTATTGTTTCCCTTATAATATCATTTTTACCAACTGATCTCCCAACCCAATGGGATTTATCACGAGAATTATACATTCAAATCACAGAAGGAAGGTCTAAAAACTTTATATCCAATTTTTCTATTTCAAAGCCACAAATTTCTTCACAAATAGCTAATCAAACCACTGGAAACATCATTAAAAGTAAATCCATAGATTTAAATAGTGTAGAGGCTAATTCTAAAGATTTTGAAAATAACATCGAAAGTGTTAAACAAAAAATCCATGCAACCTCTAGCGAGTTTACAAGAATAAGTTTAGGTAATGACGGTATTAAAGATCCTCGGATAAAAACTCAAACTACAATGGATCCTATATCCAAAACATTAAGGAACGATAAAACATCACCCACACGCAGTACCTCAATTGAAAATCAAAATCAATCTGGCATCCATAACATCAAAGCAGACGAAATAAAATATAAATTATCCGGAAAAAATGATTGGTCTCTAAACAGAGCTTTGAAGCTTTTAAGTTCGTATTTTGTCAAACATACTTGCACAAGAGAAGAAAGGACTACTATCTTCGAGATATATTCAAATTTATTTGAAAAGCTTGGAAGTCAATATGTTGAAGCCCACTACCCTGTACTAGTGAATCATATTTTGGTTGATTTATTAGGATCTACTCAAGTCAAAAAACCCTTTCCTGGAAATGATTACATACTTCTCGGTGCTTTTAAAAACAAAGTAAATTCTATTCCAGACAGAATAACAAACCAACATCCAAACATCGAACTAAGATCAATATCCCTTGCCATAAGAGAAATCGCATCCAATTTACTTCGGGATATCATCTTGAATGCAATCACAAATCAAAAAACTAAATCAGACTGTTTAAAGTATATCCATAAATTTTGGGTTCGTGGATTAACTTGTCAGCTTTCACAGGCGAATGGAAGCGGTGAATCTGATTCTGTTAACCTAAGCACTCAAGATTTTTACAACGAGTTTACAATAAATGGTATCGCAACTACATGGGAAGGAATAAATTGGGGAAACCATGATAACTTAAATTCATTTATACAAATGGCAGGTGAAGTTGGTCTTTTGGTTACATTAAGAGAATGGAATTCTTTAGTTTGGGATATAGGTCCAGAAGTAGTTGGTCTGAATTTATTCGTGGGCTCTTCTTACTATAAGAAAACCATCCACGAAGATAGATCTATCAAAAACAATAATCAAAAATCAAAAACCAATATTAGTGCAATTAACCCAAGCTCCAAAATCAATACAGATCAGTTCAAGGTCTATGAAGTTGATAGTAGCTATGGTACATTCCTTGCTTTACTTGAGAATAAAAGCGAATCTATAAGGCTTTCTGCTTCAACTTGTCTTGCTAGTTATTTGTCTAATGTACCTGAAGAATTAGGTAGTTTTATCAAATACTTGTGTTCTAAGATTGAAACTCATCTGTGGGTGACATCTAATTTTTCTGATAGTTTGGATAAAAAATACTTTGATGAACTTGAGGATATTCTTGAAGACAAAAAAAAGAATAGTGGAAACACTTCAGGTCTTGAAATGAACGCAGAATCTTATTTAGTTGCAGGTTCCCTTCTCCAACCAAAAATAAATCTTCTAAGAAAAATACTAGGATATTCACAGGGTTTATCAGTAATAATAGCAAATGCATTATCCAAAAACACATCATACGCACCACTAAAAGAGTTGGACTGGATCTACCAAATTTCATTACAGCTACTCCATGATGTTTATAAACTCAAAAATACAAATATTTTAAGTATAGAAAATCAGAACTATAATCAAATTCAGACGGATAAAAGTATCAAAAACGAAAATGTTGATTCTGAGACTAGAGATCAAGACACTGCAACCAGAATATTAAGTTCAGATCCATTAAATATAAAAGCAAATATAGGATTAAAATCAACGGATATAGTGCATATCCCTGTTTCAGCTAGCGAAGCTTATGATTCTGATGAAAACAAAAATACCATAAAAATAATATTTTCTAAAGATTCGGCCTCTAAAGAAAACACAAAATTTAGAACGAGTAAAGCGATATTAGGTCATTTGATGGCTCTAGCTCACTGCAACATGAAAATGAATGTTGGGTGGACATTACTTTCCAGTTTTATGTCCATTATTCCCTCTATTTATAGCATTAGTTGGGCCAAAACCCAAGTTGAGCATGAATGGTCAGTTTTGTGGAAAAAGGCATTACCACAAGTTGGGGATTCTATGGAAGGAAACAGTCCAGTTTCTCAGCCTTTGTTGGTTGGTGACACCAAAAACTCTCAGTATTATAGCTCAATTAACTGTGACATAAGATTTATTTGTAGTACAATGCCTTGGCCAGATAGATCTCATTTGCTACAATCTAGATATTTCGCCATATCACACATATCAAGTTTTCTCAAACTTGAGGTGGCTCTTTCTACTGAAGCCAGAAAACCAGGATCCACAATAATTATTACAGATAAAAAACTCAAGGATGCAGCAATTAGAATCAGAAATGCTCTTCTTTTTGTAGATGCCATGCTAGAAGCTCCTTCACCTCCACTCAAAGGTTTAGATCTTGGTGCAATTGGAGGAGAAAGCCGTTTGAGTGTTGACAAGTCTATTTCCAGTGGAAAGAACAGCAATGTAATCCCAGTGACATCCACTCTTGAAACAAACTTTTCTGCGGGGGGTGGTTTGGGATGGCTAGAATGGAGTATGGTGTATTGTGCTGGAACAACAAACTGGGATATGCAACTTCCCTTGATTGAACTTCCTAATGCAAAATCTCTTACAAGTTTGCATCATGATATTAGATTTCATATAATCTCTAGCTCTATTGCTTTAGTGACAATCGGTAGCCACTTGCGTGCGTTTTTAGCACCATTAACAATAAAATTATCACTCCATATGGTTGCCAGCTCAAACAACCAAAGTGAAGTTTACCAAGAGAAACAAACTTTAGCCTCAAACCAAATAATTAGCAGAGCTATTTCTGTTTATGCAAAACTCCAGCAAGGTACCACAGCGGCTATGCTTAATGACACATTCAAAAGATCAAAGAGTAGCTCCCCTAGAACATTTCTTTCGGGGTTCAAAGGAGGTAGCTGGAATTATGAAGCTGAAGTAGGTGAAACGAGCTTGTTACGGCGAACCGTTGAACATGGATCTTCCATAACATCTGTAGGTCATGATAAGAGATCCAAACTCTTGATGTCATATGGCCTCGATTATGGAACAGATTTCAACAAACACCACTTTACATCTATTGATTATAGTCACTGGCATTTAATCTGTCCTGAACCTGAGGGTTACAAAAACAAACTTCCAGTTGTTTTTGAAGAGTCAAAACTCTCAGATCCTACTAGTTTGAACGAATATACTCGTCTCGTTGATGTAAGTATCCAGTTTTTGGGAATGATTTTCAACTCGCTCGAAGAAAATACACAAATTCAATTATTACAAGAACTGCTTAATCGAATGCAGCGTTTGCCTTACAATTCTCACCGTCAAGCCGCCATAATGTCCAATTATCTAACAGTGATGTATGCTACAATAAAAGTTGTCCTTGTACATAAAAATAAGAGTTTAAGAGCCCCTACCGATCATTCACAAACTGGTCAAAACGAAACCCTTTATAAAAGCACCTTATCCAACCATGTTGCCGCTTTTATGAGTGATGTCGCTTGCTCTGCCCTTATTATCCCATCTTCAACTCACAGATTGTTTGCAAGCGAGATACTAGGGATCCTTTCGCTTGCCTCTGATAAAATAGCAGAGTATTTAACACCTCTTATTGATCGACTAATGCATCAAGCAATTCGTTCCAGAGATAGATTTTCCCGTGCTGGAACTGCACTAGCACTTAGCTCGATTTATGCTCACGCCGGGTCAATTGCTGCATCTATTCATCTACAAAAGGTTGTTGTAATGCTTATATCACTTGCTAACGATCCTGATTCTCTGGTTCATATGTGGGCATTGCGTGCTCTTTCAGAAGCAATAATTAGTGCAGGGTTTATGTTTGAAAGGTTTGGAAAAGAAACACTTCAAATGATTATCAAACTTTTTATGTCAGATACTCACTCATACCCATTTGTTGGCGAGTGCATGAATACCGACCCTATCAGGCAATTACCTTTATTTTCTACAACTGATTATGTCAGCCGCTACGATTCACAACCATATCAAATGAAAATCTCTAAATCTCAGAATCTCCCAAACGAAGAAGCTCATAAAAAAAGTAATTTCAAAAACACTGACAAAGAAGGTGGTAAAACCACTCCGCCACCATCAAACCGAAGCACTCCGAACAAAACTGTTGCACTAGGACACAACGCAGCTTTTTATCATCCAAACAGCATTACACATAAATTTGAAAATAGTAATGTCGAAAATATACTTAATCTGTCTGGGTCTGCTGCCCTGTCAATGGGTATAGAATCTGATTGGACAAAAACATGTTGTGAAGATGACTTGGATGCATTCGATGCCCGTGTTTCTTTGGGTAGAGTTTTGAATTCTTTTGTAACAGCTTTGGGACCTACTCTCAAATATAGTCCAGAAATGTTAGGTCAAGTTCTTACTCTTGTTTCTGAATTACTTAAAACTTCACAAAGTATGGGATTTGGAAAAGCAACAAGCTTTGGTATGTTGTCAGTTGGAAATGATATCAAAGTACTTTCTGAGATTACTCTTGCTCCAAATACAAAAATATTTTCTCTGTCTCAATCTGTTAAATTTTTGAAGACTCTAGAAAATTCAAGTTTACTGAAAAGCCCTAAACCAACATCATCTACGAGTCCAGGTCAAATGTTCGAAATTAATGGAAAAATGATTTTCGTTGTTCCAGCTTCTACTCTGCTTCAAAGCAGTCATGCTCGTTCTGTTATGGATCTCTATGGGAATACTGGAATATTGGCAGAAGCCATATTTCTACTTCAACAGCAGCAGATGTTCTTTCAAGATATTACTGCAAATCGAGAGGACGCACTATTGCCAAAACTATACACTCCATTCTATACTGATCAGGTTATTGAACTATATATGAGACCCATCATCAGATCCTTTAATTATAGTAATGGTCTTTATGACGGTCCGATATTGAATGGTATTCGAAACCTTCAAATAACAACCGTAAATACTCTAGAAACTTTGGTTCGACTGTATGGAGAAAAGATCATAGAAGATAATGAACTTTTTGTTTCCAACAACTCGGACTCAAAAACTCTCGAATTCGACGACAAATCTCCTCTGTCATGGATTAGATCGTGTTTCACAAGCTCATCAGCAATGCTTCCTCTCCTGGGATGGTCATGGTCAGATATCCTTTTTGACTCTTTTGCCTTACACAACTCCGTCAAAAACTCTGGTTCTTCGCATACTAGTTCTGGAGTTTTAATAAACTCTCTTGAACAGCTTTGCATATCAATAGTGGATAACACGTTACGGAACGAGGAAAATGAAATTCGGAAAGTGAATACTTCCATAAATCTTATTTATGGAATGCAAGTAGATCAATCAGAAGTTGATGACTTCTTACAAAGTTCAGCGTTTAGCAAGTACTCAAAATTAAAATACGAAGACATTGCAAACGAATCTCTTGTTAGACTTGAATCCATAAACTTGATCAATTCCTTGATATCAATAGTAACAGAAAAACACCAGAAAAAAAATCCAAGATTAAATAGAAAGGGATTGGATTATGGACAATGGACATACGAAAGAACAGACGATGTTCGTGCTAGTGATTCTGAGTGGCTTAGTATTTATGAGATTGGTCAATCCAACAGCAATAGCACTGCTGGCTTGAGTGGAAATGTTTCTTCTCGATATCAAAATACAAGTGATGTTAAAGATGTATTTTCCAGTAGCTCTCAGATACTTGATTCATCTGATGCAGAACTTTTCAATAACCAAACGCGTCTTTTCGCTATTAACCTTATAATACGAATACTGAAGTACATTTCCAAAATTAATTGTAGCCATAAAAACGAACATAAGGAACCACAGAATTCTACCCAAAAACAAAAAACACATAATGTTCATATTCTAAGTAATATCCTCAGTGATCTGATTACTTCTTCATATATTGCAGCAAATTCGTCAGCAGGGCATAAATCTTTATTTACTTTATCTGGAATCCACTTGATGCAACTTCTTATTGACAACTTTGTCTTTAGCATCGATATCGCTATGATGGAAAAACTTGACCGATACTACGACAGTAAAAGAAAGTTGGACTTTAGTCCTTCAAGTGTTCTAGAACTGTATGAGGCGCAGATAAAATCCACCATAATGCCCATTGTTAACGAGATTGAAAGTCTATACATTTTTGAAGATAAAGATGTTTTTAGCAGTAAAGCTATGCATCAAGACGACATAAACTACAAAAATATCATTCTTGACAGCAATATTGTTGGCCTGAAGGCTTTACCTGATGAACCTATTGAATGTGTCTCCAAAACATTAAGTCTAGGATTCCAATGTATATGCGATGGCGTGTTAACTGAGAAACGAACTCAAAAAAGGATATTGAATGTTTTATGGGCCACTCTGGCACACATGAGAGCTATGGTTCAAGGAAAGTCCCTAGATACGCTAATTCACCAACAAGCCGTAATTGATATGTTTATAAAAACTATTCATGTATGGAATGACATGATAAACTACCTATGGAAATTTTATGCACCAAAATCAGGGATCTCAACCAAACCCACAGATAATGATTTGTTTTCTGATTTGCAAATAGTTTTATCAGATGCATCTTATAGTCTGGTTGAAACTTGTTTGGCTTTACTGAATGACATTTCTTCTGTGTTATTATACAAGTCTATTGAACATAACCTTTCATCAAAAAATGATATTTATAAGATGGTAAAATCTAGCAGTGGTCTAGGGCACAATTTTTCTATATTGTTCAGATCACGATTGAACTTTGAAACTTCACATATCAACCATTTGTCAGAACTTTTGTTACCAAATCATAAAACATTACAGGCAGTTTGCATCAACATCATTTCCAAACTAATTGACCTCAGCAGCTGTACTGATAGTTATCATGTTTATGGGTTTGAATCAAAAACTCCTTTAAACGAAAATTTGAAAATTCAAAGAGATGTATCCAAATTTATTCTACAGCTTTTGAAATCAGATGAAAGTGTTGGAATAAATATTGATATAAAACCAAACACCCAAAACTCTCCATCATTAATGGAGTCAAACTCTTTGGAACACCTTCAAAGTTTAAATAATTTTCTTCAGAAACCCAACAATCCTCAGAATAATACCACTCAATTGAGTTTACCCTCTAAGCTCTCTGTTGAACTTCTTTTGGCAACTTTAGGATCTTTATATCACGTGTTTCCTGATTATGAAAAAAGCACAAGCTTTGGACAACTCAGACATGTCACATTACCTACCAAACCTATGTTTAATTGGATATCAAGTTCAGAAGCTCAAAACACCTTTAATATGAGAAATAGCTTTGAGAACCTAGGTACAAATATTTTAGAGACTATGGAGCAAGATAATGTTTCAGATAAAAAATCATTTTCAAGGCCGCTTAAACTACTACTGTTTTTGATGAAAAACTTTGAGAACCTTGGTTTGCAATATATTTCATTTTCTTCGTTTATGGATATTGATGGTAAGGGAGAGGGCAACATATCATTTGCATCAGCTTTATTTAATGATATACTGAAACCAGCAATATCCCACCTCACTGAGCTCAAATCTGAGCAAGAAACCTTGTGGAATGATTCAATGATACATCAACTTCACATAATTTTGGAGATACTAAATTTGCTCTTGATAAACACAGATCTTAGCTCAAGTTTGTTTAGGATTTCGGAAAATAATACACTTTCTGATAGTGTTTTACAACATTCATGGCTTTATAGTTGTATCTGTGGCAAAAACGATAACCCTGTAGACACAATTTCACAAGAAGCTGTGGAAAATGACAACATTTTGAATATTGATAGGTTGGATAAATCCGAAACAGATGTGATTGGTATCCAAAGATCACAAGACAATAAACATACAACACACTTAACGCTGGATGCTTTGGCTTTAATAGATTCAATGATGTCAGTTGTTTCTTCTTTGGAATCAAGCCTAAGAGAAATTTCAATTGATCCCAAGAAATATCCCAGAGAAATAACCTACTCTTATTCAAACTGTTACATCAACTCAATAAGACTTGTAATGAACATATTGAAGAGCATTTTCTTTTTTTCAAAGAAAAGTAAAAATGAAAACATTTCAAAAGATGTTGACTTCCTGTTGAGATACCTAACCAACCTTATATTCCGTGCGGACAAAAAAACTCCAAATATATTCAACCTTCCTTACTCATCACACGCTATACCAGAGAAACTCCTACCATCAGGGTTTTTATTTTCCACCACAGAACTAATTGAAACAACAGATGACTACTGCAAAAATTTGATTTCAACTTTGGTTGGAGAATATTTCTATTATTTTGGAAAGTTGTTGTATTCGAAAAATGTCACCACAAACCAACCATCAAACAACTTGGGTGAATGCAGAAATATCATTAAATCATTTTTATCAAAGCTCATTGTTGATGCTACTAGTTTTGATTCAAAAGACACCCAAAGTTGTATGCCATATCTTTTTAGAACATATTGGTTTGTTCAAACCGTATTTAATGGAGATACCAAGCTATCTGTTGGTGGTGGAGATTGCTTTTCTGAGTATCCAATAAGAATCAATTCTGAACAATATGAATCTATGATTGATAATGAATTAATGGAACTCTGGGTTGAAAATCTGTGCAAAATAGTTTCTAAGATTGATGTTGAGAACATGTGTGAGCTAGATATTATATGTATGGAGTCAATGCATATGTTTGTGGCACCAAAAAGTGAGAAAAATTTACTTTTTGATCTTAGCTTGAACTCGAAAACATGTGCAAGTATATTTATGGAAAAGATAATGATATCTATATTTGGTTGTTTTTATTCGATTATTAATAAGGCCAGCAACGCACAACCTAACAATGTAAAAGATGAATATGTTTCCAAGGTTTTGTTCGCAATGGAAAAACTCAATCTAATTGTCATTAGTGTTTGCAGTTCCCCACAAATAGATTCAGAAAAAAGAAAAAACCTTGTTTCCACATCAACAATCTTGTATCTGTCACTTTGCTCCGTTCTTGATAACAGTGAAGATAACAAATTTGGACTATCATTCAAATTGCAAAAATCATCCACTTCCAAAAAAACCAAGCTTATCAATGAACTAAAACATGGAATTTCAAGTCAAATACTCAAAATTGCATATCTTTTCAGCATCGAATTCAAATTATTGGCAGAAAGGATATTGGCGCTACCACAACTAAACGAGGTTGATACTAGCTATCGCATACTTGGGGAGACAAAGATGAAATCGATTCTAGAGTCTGTTTTACTTCAATCCACAGGATCAGATCTGAAACCTAGCAAAAGAAGCGACTCTATTAATAGTGTACCTATCAGTGAAAACAAAAGGTCTAGTACAGGTTTTAATTTCACTCCCCCTTCTCAACCTTCAGCCGCTGTCAAAAATAATCCTAGAAAACTGACTTTTACTAAAGATAGTTTGTCAGCATTCAAGTAACAATATTTTTTTACATTTTTAAACATCTTTTATGTATGTAATAAACCTTGGCATAGCTTTCCTGATTTTTATTTGGCAAATAACAATCATGCGATTTTACTAATCTTGTACATTGGAGATTTGTGTTTGGTTTACTAGAATTTTATCTAAACAAATAAATTTGCTTTAGCAAAAAACCAGTTTTGAGTTTTGCTGTTAATTAGTTGGAAAATCCAAACCCATTTTTGACAAAATATACTTATTCTACACTACTCGAATCATTTTTATTAATTGTTTTTAAACACATTCATCTCAATTAATGTTTATTAAATACCTATATTTGGCCTCCAAGGTAACTACTATATTAAGGCATTAACATGAATTTAAACAATTCTTCAAAATAGGCTATTGCTGAGGTCGTCCTAGTAGGATTGTGTGGTTATTATTTTGCAAAGAAAGATGTTCTTAAAAAAGGATCACTTAGGGTAAATTTTTACATTTGACTTTTTGCTTTTAAATTGACTCTTGATTCAATTTGAATGTACATTTTTAGACTCTTTCCGTTCTAAGCGTTGAACTTTTTACACCATGTCTACTTTATTCCAAGATGGTTGAAACTCTAAATCCGATTATGCTTCTAGAATTGTGGTTGACGCCAGTGATATACTTTGTTTATGGTACTCTGTCGTTGTTGTGGGTATATTCTGTAGGTTCCGTTTTGAAAATCGATGTGGAGTACAAGAAACTTTTGAGTGTTGCCGTATTCTTTTCAAACACTAATACGTTACCGTTATCTTTGATTAAGAGTATTTTGATAAGTCCTGGTGCAGAATTCATGTTTAAGGATAATTTAGACACGCCATTAAAAATGGCTGCAAGGTACATTCAAACATTTAATTCTTGTAGTTTATATTGTTTTTTTGATTATACAAACTAACTTTGGTATTTTCGTAGGGGTGTATCATATTCCATTATATTTGCAACACTAAACAATCTTTTGCGGTGGAGTTTGGGAATAGTCCTTATGGGTGGAACAAAAAAGTCAAAAGCTGCTAGACACAGAACCATCAACTCTACTTTCCACTCACTTAATCCCACACCCGCAATATCACCTTACAGTTTTAATGTAGGTAGAAACCCACCCTTTTATATCGACACTGACACAAACTCAAATGAACAAAATGGACGCCTCCTCAACAATACAATCATAAATTCGCTTTCATTTCCAAAGATTTCACTTCCTGCAAACCCCGTTTTTGAAAGGAATTCTGAATCGAGTGCAAAACGCGATAAAAACAATGCCTTGTCGATCGGTCATATTAAGAACCTAGAATCACCAGGAGTTTCAAGCCAAGGAAACTCTGATACTGGATCGAATGTTTCATTAAGCGAATCACGTTCTGGAACTAAACAGACAGATACAAAAACCGTCAGGAAAGAATTGCATTGGGAAGACGAAGGAACTCAGGCATCCATTTCGTCTGAATTTTACGAAAGCACAAGCATAAACGAATCTACAGGTTTACTTCAAGAAGATATTACTCTGAACCAATCTATCAATCTCAGGAGGAGAGTTTACCTCAATTTCAAAGAAAATTACATCAAAGTAATTGATGTCATAAAGGCATGTTTGACAATGCCTGTTTACGCAATTATATTTGGTATCATATCGGTTGTCATCCCAAGCATAAAAAACTCATTGCTCGATACAAGCTCACCATTCAACATATTTTATAGCGCAATTGATTTGTGTGGGGATGCATGCGTCCCCCTTGTAATCTTGTCTTTAGGTGGACAACTAGGCCAGATGCAAAAGGAATCATCTTTTGGCCAACAAAATGGAAAGAACATTTCATTTTTAGAAAAATCAAAAATGAAAGCATTAGCATTATTTAACCTCATCAAAGAATTCCCAAATTATAATACTTTGAGCACCAACCAACCCCAACAATACCCCCAATCGCCACTAAACGAAACCATCCCACGCGTTTTTGTTTCATACCAAGAAGAAACCCATAGTACCGAAACCCGTGAACACAGCCATAGTGTCGACATATCACCAAAAAATAATGGTGACGAATTGAAAAAAAATCTAACCCTTAAAATACAAAAAAGTGACGAGACTTGCAACTCTTCTAATCCTATCATACAAACTGGATATGAAACATTGGGAAATGGTAAAGTGTCAGGACAAGATCCTGAAATACACAACAGTTTACGCATGAGACAGTCAAAAAATCATATAGTTCATGATGAAGACGATACAAACAGTATTAGTAGCGACTTGGAAATAGAAAATAGAGATTATGTCAGTAATTCAGACCAGAAAAAAGGAATTTTCATTGTTTTATTTGGAAGATTCTTGTTTGTCCCTATTTTTGCTATTATCATTCTATTATACCTACGCTCAATGTTCCCCAAACAAGCAGCTCTGCTAGTTGCCGACCCTGTATTTTTCTTCACTCTACTGATTTTGTCTGCAACACCACCAGCAATAAACCTCATTACTGTCGCACAATCAACAGGTAGATTCGAGAATGAAGCAGGTCATTTATTGATGTGGAGTTATTTGTTGGGAATATTTACATTATCTGCAGAAGTTGGTTTTTTTATGTGGTTAACTAACCGCACTTTCAACAATTAAGAAACTAGAAAATACCAAATTTTTATTTAGTAAACACATTTGATGAAATAAAAAGTTTTTTTCCTATTTGTTTGGATCTTCCTTCAAGTTCACAATTCTATTGAATATTAAACTGGTCGTTGAAGGAATTGCTGTGGCATTTTCTGAAACGGCTTCTGAGGTTAGTTTATGAGAAAGCTCAATAAACTCGTTAGGGATAATCGAATCTTTATCAATACAAAAGTATCCTGTTCTCAAAAATTGGAATCTGAGTTCTTCAAAGTTCCCATTTGCAAATTTATCTTTTGAACCAACATCTGTGGCAAACTTGTGGATTAGGTTGTACAATCCAGATTCAACCATTACATTTTTGACAACTTCGAGTGAGTTTGGATTGATATCTGACAGCCAACCTCCAGGAACCACAGTTTTATCATAAGGGTTGGGGTGTAAGAATAAACCATTATAAATTCTGACTTCATTTAGCATTATTGGAGATCCGCGAGATGGACAATCAGATATCCATTGGATAAATGTTTTGGGCTTTGGTGTAGGTTTTCCATCAGAACCATCTTCGTATCTACACAAAAGCTCTGAGATATTGCCATTTTCATCGTGTACAACTTCTGTACAAGTTATTGGGAATGGTGCATATAAGAGTCCAACAGTTTTTCCAGGTGCGAGTCTGTAATAATCTTTTGAATCTACAGTTCTAAAATCAGAAGCATCAATGTACAAAGTATCTGTAAAAGGAACAGTGTGTACTCCAAAGGTGGGATCACGTGGCTTGAAAGGAACTTCAAAATTAAGAGTTCCAGAAAAGTTGGTTAAACGAACTTTGATAGGATTTAAAACTGCCATCAAACGAGGAGCAATGCTGTTGAGACAATCACGGATGTGGCTTTCAAGTCTGCCAACTTCAATATTTGTTTTGGCAGTGGTAACACCCAACTCGCGAACAAACCCGTTAATAGCTGCAGCAGGAACACCACGTCTTCTAAGCGCTGGCAGTGTATATAATCTTGGGTCATCAAGGGCTGATACATTACCACTTTCAATGAGTTTCAATAGCTTTCTTTTTGATAAGATAGTGTTTGTGACATTTAGTCTTCCGTATTCCCATTGGACTGGTTTATAAACTTCGACAGCATCACAAAGCCAGTAATAGGATTTTCTAGATTGTGTGAATTCTGTGGTACACAGTGAGTGAGTAATGTTTTCAATTGAATCGCACAAACAGTGAGCAAAATCATATGTTGGGTAAATACACCAATCATTTCCTGTTCTATGGTGAGTGGCATACATTACTCTGTATGCAACCAAATCCCACATTTGTGGGTTTCCGTCTTCAAGATCCATTTTCATTCTCAAAATGGCTTCACCTGCAGCATATCTTCCATCTTTCATCTTCTTGAACTCTTCAAGGGATTCTGCGATTGGTCTTTCTCTGTGAACACAAGCAGTTCTAGGACCCATAGATTCACCACCTCTTTGTTGGTAAATTTCATCACCAGTACAATGACACACATAACCTAGTCCTCTTTCGATGAGACGAACAGCCATAGAGTGGAGCTCTTTGAAGTAGTCGGAGGCATACAAAATTTTGGAGGGTTCAAACCCAAGCCATTTAACAGTTTCAAGAATAGATGTTATGTATTTTTCTTCTTCAGCTTCCGGGTTGGTATCGTCGTATCTAAGGTTGCATCTACCACCATGAGTTTTTGCGTATCCAAAATTAACATTGATAGCTTTTGCATGTCCAATGTGAAGGTAACCGTTTGGTTCCGGTGGGAAGCGGGTGATTACCTGACCTTCAGTTATTTCAAGATGTTTTTTCATGATTTCTGGGTCTATTTGTGGGTTTTCGCCAGCTTTGTGCAATCTACTGATATCACCTTCGGCAAACATATTTTCTAAAGAAGCAGGGATGTATTCTGAGGTTTTTTGAGGTTTTTCAGTGGTGCTTTTGGGTTTTTCAGAGGGTTTTGAGGGTTTTTTTCCTTTCCCTTTGGTGGGGACATCACGTTCATCTTTGGGACCGATTAATTGAAGGACTTGTTTTTCAAGCTCATTTTTTATTTTTTCAGCCTTTGCCCATCTGAGTTCAGGATCTTGTCTGATTTTACTTAAGAGCATACCTAAAATACGGTAACGATCTTTTTGAAGTTTTTCTGTGTTTGATGTTAAAAAGTCGTTGATTTTGGAGGAGATGGTTGAATCATCAACGATGATTCCCATTCCAGTGGCGAGTTTGAATTCCTGGTAGTTTTCTATTGGATTTTTGGATTTGCAAAACTTGATTGCTTCAGAGACTTGATCATTTGTAGACAGATTTTCCTTTGCAATTTCTTGAGCCAAGAAATCTTTGAAAAGCTTTGCTTCTGGGGAGATTGTGGAAGCTAGATTATATAGTTGTGAGCCAACAGATTTGGAGAAATCGTTAGATTCTAGTTTTGCGGAGGCGATTATGTCGATTAAGGATGTGGCCAATTTTTGGTTTTTAGCGGTTTCGAGGGCCTTTTCTTTCGATAGGCCTAAGCATTCAAATTGAGTGCATAGGTCTTGGATTGTAGAATCGGACATGCTTGATAAGTCAATAAGAAGTTTTGTTGGTGACTATAGTGAGTATATTATTATGGTGTTTGGTTAGAGATTGGATGGAATGTAAAGGATGGAGAGATAATAAGGAAGGGGTTTTGTTTACCTAAGAATGGTTTGTTTTGACAAGGTGTTGGATATAAAAAGATGTTTTGTTTCTCTTTACAAAAAGGTTGACAATTTTTGATGACAATTGAAAAATTTTGCAAGATGAGTTGTTTATAGGTATTAATTACATTTTTAGATTTTTAGGATACAGCCAATAAGTGAAGAGAATGTCTTGTTTCAAAAAAAATATTTTCTTTTTGTTTTGATTCGTGTTGTATTTTTTAAATTAATTAAAAATGGTTAATTATCAAAATTGTACAATTTATTTTATTGACTAAAAATTATTTTTTTGCCAATAAACTTGCAACTTTTTTTTTATATTTTTGGATTGGCCAACTAGTATTTTGTAAAGCTAAACAGAAGTGTTTTTTCATAAAAATATCATGCGAGTTGAATAAAGGATTATTATTTCCCTAATAAATTTTCAGAATAAACTTGTTTCCAAAGAATAAAAGCTATAATGGTTTTAATTATCCTTTTTTTAGAAGGCGAATTTTTTAAGCAAATAAAAAGTATAAAAAAATACTAAAAAATAGCGAAATCAAATTGGGTATCTGGAAGTCATTATGTCCGAAAGTGGTACTTTGCAATTCCACACTTAGCATTAAATTTTAAACCCTAGCTAGGCTTGTGTTTATACACCAAAACCTGACCTTGGTTTTGATAAAAGTCTTTTACGAAGTTCCCAAAAAAGAGTTTGTACCATAAAGAAGCTGAATCGGGTTCATATTTTAAACACAAATTGTGCAAGTAGACTTGAGCGCAAGCAAATAAGAAATAGAAAAACTTTATGATTAAAATGTGGTTTATTAATATAGTAAGATTGTTTTACAAACTTTTGATACAAGTGGTAATTTAATCAATATTGGGTTGCAAGTGTTTTATATGGTAGTTATTGAATCAAACGATTTGTTCACTTTTCCCTTAACATTTCTATTGTTTTTGGTTGTTTTTATTGGCTACATTAAACATTTTCCTCCAAAAACGACATATTGACCCTTAAAAATTCGGTAAAACAAGCTAAATAATAAAATACAAATTTAATAATGAAATTAAAACGGGTTTCAATTAGTCTAGAACAACCTTTTTAGATTATTGATTAGGCGAATGACTGTTAAGATAGTAAAAGTCTTGTAAAACATGAATTAGTGTGTGAAATTGCAGACAAAAAGCGTCTACTCTACCAAAGAATCATGATAAAGGTTTTTGTTTCAAATATGGAAATTTTATTTTTCATGAATTTTCACATTCTTAATTCGAGGAGTTATTTTGTATAATAGGATCAAAGTTCTTTGAGTGGGTTTTGAAAGAGGAAAAATAAACAGTTACACATATTGTGTAATTTGAAGTTTGGCATTACAGAAATGTGTATATTTTTCCGTTTTGTTTATTATTATAGAGCAAAAATAAGGAAATATGAGTTCACATAGTTAATGAATAGGTATTTTTTTCTAAAGGTTTCTTAAATTGTTTCTGATGTCCGATATACCCGAAAAAGAACGCTGATAGGAAGGGCGAAAGGAACAATTGGGAAAAAACGGGTTTCTTTTTTTATAAAGATTTTTCAATTTTGGTAGTTTTGATGAAGTGTAACAATGGGCAAAAAGAGCCCAGTTTTAACTTGCTATTTATCGACTTTTTATGACTATTGGCAATCAATATACCGACTTTACGAGTCGAAAAAAAAAGGAAAAAGAATCGTAGCTTTGAGTTGCTGTTTTTGGATATTGACAATGGAACTGATAAACAGTGGTGTTTGAAACCTTAGGTAAGATAGACTTGCTAGATTACATCACCAGCCAAAAGAGCAACAGAGGTTTGGAGACATCTTATTGGCTGTCACGTTTGAATGTCCGAAATAGGATATTTTTTAAGAGCTTAGTAACGGATTACATAATGGAGCCATGGTTGGCTTTTGAGTGGGGAGAGGGCAATATCCCGGTAAATTTGGGTGGAGAGGTTTGTTGTTTTTATTCGAGGAACACAGGAATGAAACCAACCATTCAAAGATAGGCAGCAAATTCACCATTTAAGTTTGATTACACGGATTACAACCAAGCAAAATAAGAGCGCAAGTTTGTCTTTTCAGACTGTTTCTGCACTTCTTGCTTCAAACTAACCAAAAACCACACTCATACTACCGCTTATGGACATTTGTTTTTTCCTAAACAAGACTTTTCTTCCTGCAAATAGAAAACTCTTTCAATTATTTAAACCATTTTCAAGAAACTAATTTTACCTTTTCTCTTAACACTCTTCGCCCTTTGTATATATACTTCGTCAAATATCCTCTCTGCCTAACATCCCCGCCAAATATTCTCCCACAAAGGTGGCTTCCCTTTTTGGATCCTAATATTTTACAACCCTCGCATATTATTACTCCCACCATAAAACTCTGCTATAGAAAACTAAAACTATCTTCAGTGTTCTCTTTTGGTATTCCGCCTATTTACTTCCCCAACTAGCTTCTACCTATACCCCATAATATTTTTATATGCCTACCATATCCAACCACTAAGCAACATCAAAGATATAACCTCCTTTTTTATTCCGAAAAATACCAGCTCCACGTCACCCTACACCTCCCCACAAAGGCCAAAACACAAACAACCACCAATCTATACTTTCCCTCTATTCTTGGTAGCTCACAAGTAAACGTTAAAACAAAACATATTTACTTGTACCTCATACTTCCTCTCTCTGCTGTTCAAACCTTATTTATATACCCGTTTTGGAATTTTCAATACTTTTTTTAATATCCAGCTGTCGTCACTTTTTCTCAGCCCCAACTCAAAAGAAATCCTTGTATACAAGTTCAAATAAAATACATATACACAACCAAAGGTATCCTTTAAAATTATCTTCATACTACTTTACTTTTTTGTTATATCCTATCAACACTTTTATTCTTAAATTCTCGTATTTGATTTATTAGAGATATCATCACTTTGTTCCATGGAAAGCGATTTTAGGCAGGATGGATATAGTCAAAGAGTTTCTGGCAATACTCTAAACCCTTCTGCTAGCAACAGAAGATTTGATCTTATTATAGTCCAACACCCATTAAGGGCACGAATGTGTGGGTTTGGTGAAAAAGACAGAAGACCAATAGATCCCCCTCCTGCAGTAAAACTAGTTGTATACAATGATAAAGACGAAATAATAGAGTAAGCAACCATTTTCCAATCAATGAACTGGTTTTCGTGTCAAAAAAAAAAAGTAAACCATTCCTTTAAATAAGCACCCAAAGTTCACTTTTTTTATTTTTTAAACAACGTTCATATTGCTTACCCCACAATCTCAATTATTTCGTAATTATTTTTTACCAGACTTGATGAAACTGAATCCACAAAAATGGTAGTCTCCGCATCTCTTTGGTCAGAAGATGGAACTAAAAAATGTGATGTCGTCATCAACCCATCTAGTATACCTTCCCCACAAACCTCTACATACAACAACTCCGTGGCAGTAATGTCATTAAATGATCCACAAAAAATGAAAAATCTGGTAGGAACATCAGTATCATCTGGCTTTTACCTCCAAGACCATAATAAACAATCTGGAACTTTTTTCATCTTCCATGACTTGTCTGTTCGAACCGAAGGAAAATTCTGTTTAAAATTTTCATTCATCGACCTAGAAAGGTATCAACCATCATCAAAATATTGCAATCATATTTACTGTTTTTCAATATCTTATAGGACAAGGATACTTGCTGAAAAACTGAGTAATCCATTTGATGTATATTCCGCCAAAAACTTTCCAGGAATGACAGGTAAGTCATACTACACCTCCTCAAAGTATTTGAAACCACACCACATATTTTTTATAGGATCTACTGAACTTTCTAAAGCGTTTTCTGAACAGGGAATACGCATACCAATAAGGAAAAATCCCAGAGTGAGAAACAAAGGGAAACATCCACCAAAATCTGACGAAAAGAAAAAAAAATAACAGTATATAGATATAAACAAACCATTTCTCAAACGGAAATACCTCTCAATATCTTATAAAATCACCCGAAACATTTGGTGAAAAGTCGTCACAGTCACCATTTCCACATAAATTTACTCTTTGTAGCTTTATTTACTATTACATGCACAACGACGAATTACTATATTCTCCCCATACCCGTCCCTATTTTTTAGGCTGTGATAGTAGTTGTTTATATGTTATAAAAAAACTACATAATACCATCAGCTTGTATATATGGTTTTGTTTTTATATTACTTCCAAAGTCTTCTAAATAAAGTATTTCACTATGTCCTACGGTTCAGCTTTTAGATTTTTTTAAAACCCATAAAAAGTTTTCTAAAAAAACCATTATAAAAATCATACGATTATGAAATCTCGATTTGATAACCTTTTCATTTCCCATAGATTTGTTGTATAAGCTTATACAATGATTACAAGTACTCGTGCATTTAAAAGACCAAACTCCTTTATCAATCCCATATACAATACACGTTTACTTTTAAGATACCCAAATTTTAAATATTATGCCTCGCAAATACACAATTCAAATAATGAAGGCCCAAAAACTATCAACAAATCATACAATCCTGTAAGTATACATTTCATATTTTTCACTATTGTTAAATAAAATTGTTTAAAACTAACCATTTTAAATTCTCAGAATGATATAGAAACAGGCTGGATCGATTACTGGCAAAAAAATAGTAATGATTTAATCTAATTTCAAATAAACTAACACCATTATATTACCATTCACAGACCTAAATGTTCCAAAAACAAGAAAAGAATCTCTTCAGTTCCACACTGATATGAAAAACGAAGAACATGACTTTTATATGCTTGCACCACCGCCAAACGTAACAGGTGTTCTTCACCTTGGACATGCAATGACAGCATCAATACAGGTAATATCAAAAATTAAATGAATAGAAATCATGCTTTTTATTTACAATTAAGACGTTTCAATTTTTCAAAAATAATGGTGTGTTTAGGATGTGTTTGCCAGGTGGTATAGAATGAAAGGATACAATGTTAGCTGGGTGCCTGGGACAGACCATGCGGGGATTTCTACACAAGTTATAGTAGAAAAAAAGTTGGCAAAAGATAAAAAGGTAAATACGAAAATAGCACACCATCAAACATTTTTTTATTAGTTGACGAGACATCAACTTGGCCGTGAGGAATTTATTGACGAGGTGTGGAAATGGAAGAATAGCAGAGAATCACTCATTTCACATCAATTGGTAAACAAATTGGTTTAGAACTAAATTCACATATACATTCCAGAAAAGAATAGGATCGTCGATGAATTGGGATAAAGAATACTTTACTATGGATACCGATCACTCCAAAACCGTCCAAGATGCGTTTATAACCCTTTTCAATAACGGAATAATATATAGAGATACACGAACTGTCAACTGGAGCTGCGCCTTACAAAGTGTGATATCTGATATTGAGGTATTATCAAAACACAATATATTTATACTTTGTTTTTTTTATTTTTTTGATACCCGATTTCATATTTTTATTCAAAAATTTCAATTGAAACCCACTGGAATATATTAAAATACATGTTTCCATAGATTCACAAATTCTTTTAAATTATTTTAGGTTGATCACATCGAATTGGATACTCCTACTTTCATCAACGTTCCTGGTTCAAAAAAGCCGTAAGAAATATACTACAATAATTCATACTTCCAATTTAATATACTTTTTTATTTACTAGGATTCTGTTTGGTGTAATGTATGACTTTGTTTATACTGTAGTTGATAAACAAAGAAAAGAAATAGGCAAAGTTACTATAAGTACAACGCGGCCAGAAACTATTCTTGGCGATGTTGCAGTAGCAATACACCCACAAGACGATAGATACATGGTAAATTATATATAAAAGACTTTGATACCAAACTCATTGTTTTTAGAAATACCATGACCAATACGTTTTGCATCCGGTTTCCCAGGAAATGATTCCAATAGTTACAGATCCAGTTTTAGTGGATAAGGATTTTGGTACAGGTGTGGTAAAAATAACACCAAGTCATGATCTTAATGATTATGAATGTTCCAAAAGACATGGATTGCCTCTCCGAAATGTTTTAAACAATGATGGAACAATAAACACAGATATTAAAAATGGATCACAATTTAATGTAAGAATACAACATTTATAAACATCTCTAAACTGTTTACCGTAGGGTTTGACGAGATGGGAAGCAAGAGAGAAAATTATAGATTACATGGACAAACTCGGGATGTACAAAGGAAACACTCGTGAAAATGACGTGGAGTTTTTTACGTCTGTGGCAATATGTTCAAGAAGTGGTGATGTGATTGAACCGTTACTGATGCCACAATGGTATGTCAAAATGGATGATTTATCACAACAGGCCATCAGGTATGTAAGGGATCAGGAAATTACAATAATCCCATCAAGGTTTGAAGCTCATTGGTTCAAATGGCTTTCCGAAATCAAAGATTGGTGTATTTCTCGACAGCTGTGGTGGGGACATCGAGTTCCAGCATATAAGGTCACTTTCAACTTGCCAAACACTGCTAAACCTCAAAATCAAGTTACGACTGCCAAAGAAAGTAAGAAAGTTTTACCCAAAGCGTACTTAAAGTTTAATATATATTGAATATTTTACAATAGTATGGGTGGCTGCAAAATCTATCAAAGAAGCCCAAGAAATTGCAATTGATAAATTAAAGAGTTATGGGGAATATAACATAAATAATATTCTTGTCGAACAGGTAATTTTTCTTCAATGATAAAAAATTGCAGTGTCTCTGGCTCATCTGTTATGATTATTCATTTCTCATTTTTGAAAATAATTTATTGTTTGTTGGAAATAGGATGAAGATGTTTTGGATACGTGGTTTTCTTCAGGGTTGTTGCCATTAACAGTATTTAATAGTTCTGGAGAGAATTCACATGCACTGGAGAAAAGTGAAAAGAAGGTATTTTGTATTGAAATATAATAACAATTCAAAAAATTTTTGATTAGGTGCTTTCGCATTTGTTAGAAACAGGAAACGATATATTATTTTTCTGGGTTTCTAGAATGGTGATGTTGTGTAGTTACTTTTCAAAGTGTCCTCCATTCAAAACTGTGCTTTTGCATCCAATGGTAATATTACGTGATTTTGATACACAATTAATTGCTTTATTGTATCCGATTAGATTTGTGATTCTTCTGGAAGAAAAATGTCGAAATCCCTTGGAAATGTTTTAGATCCATTAAGTGTAATTGAAGGATCTAGTCTTGAAACATTGAAAAACGAACTGAAGTCAGGATTGTTGAGTGAAAAGGAATTGGAAGCGTATGGAAATTCACACCACATTATTCCCAATTTTTAAAAAACTATATTTTCTATTTAGAGGATTGAAAAATCTTTGTTATGAGTATCCGAATGGAATACCTGCATATGGAGCAGATGCTTTACGAATGACTCTTGTTTTATATTCTAGCCAGGCAAGTATTTTCAGTTGATTTTATTTAAATTTATGATGAAATGTTTTCAAAAGATTATAAAAATTTATAAATTTTGATTTAGAGTCAAATAAATGTGGATATAAATGCAGTAAAGGAAAATTATCACTTTATCAACAAACTCTGGAACGTCTACAATTTTGTGAGCCAGCATGCAATTAAAAATATAGATAAGGTCACAAAAGCTATAGAAGAAAATTATGTAAACATGCAGCTTTCAATTTTTGATAAATATATATTGTCACGACTTTCTAGTGTTGTGACATCGAGCAACAAGTATCTTGAGAAACATAGATCTGGAATAGCAGCAGAGAGAGTAAAGAGTTTTATATTGAGAGATTTCTGTGAATCGTATATTGATTATATAAAACCAGTAATGTTTGGGAGAATAGAGTCTTCAAGTCAGGTAAGTTTATAGAGATGATTTTTTTAAGCTAGCATCTAACCATTAATTTAAAATAGAATGAAATTACACATACTTTGACGCTTTTGATTGTTTTTGAATCGTGTTTGCGTTTGTTGCATCCATTCATACCGTTTATGACAGAAGAATTATACAAAAAACTTGCTGGAATCCCGATAGATCTACAACGAGTATCTAAAGGTATGAATTTTTCAACATCTAGATATTTAGAATAATTGTGTTGGATTTTTTTTTAGACTTTTTTGAAAAATGGGATACTCAGCAATATATTGATGATGAATCATCAGTTATGACAATGGCATATCCAAGCTCACGAATTTACAAACAATTTTCTGATCAAATTGCGGAATCAAAAGCCCGGTTGATTTTTGATATTGTTAGAACAATTCGAATGGTACGCCAAACACACAATATCCCAAAGATCAAACCTTTCGATTCTGTAGCGATACTAACGAGTGTTAGTGATAATTCCAAAATGGACGCTGGTTTGTGTGGTAATGAATTTATCAACATGAATCCTAGTTTAATAGCAGAGACTATTGATAATCTTGGAAACAACATCAAATACTTTGGTGGGTGCAATGATATTTACTGTAGAGTTGTTGATGATTCCAAAGTAAGTGGTAAAATTATATACCGTTTTGATTTAGTTTTATTGGTTTAGAGGACATTGGACCCTGAGACGATTTCGGTTTCAATATCTCAAAACACAGTCATTGAAATATATTTTTCAAACGATATGGGTGTCGAGTCCAAGGACAACATATGGGGAGATCTAGAAAAGGACAAGATAAAATTGAATAAACAGAATAAACTTTTGAAGCATAGAGAGAAGCTTGAAGAGCAATTGGAAATGCTTGTTTCCAAAACAAATAATCCGAAATACCAACAATTTGCTACGACTAAAGCAAAAGAGGCTGATGTGTAAGTTTGTTGACTTTCTTTTTTATAAATACTGAGTTTTGGACTTAGGTTAAAGGCAGGACAAATCCGCTCAAAGATTGATAGACTGAATAGTCAGATTGAAAAAATGGAATGAAAATCATTACTTTTGGATCGAAAGTTGCAAAAATAAATTTTTCCATTAGATGATAAAATATTTTTTTATCTAACATTTATCTATATTTGGCAATTCCATGATTAAGGATTCAAAAAAAAAATCGTACGATGAAATAGGACACAATTACTGGTCAAGTTTTCCAAAAAAGTAGACTCTTATGGAGTGACCGAATATATAACATGTTGTTTTTGTCCGTTTTTTTTTAGT
>MBFT01000321.1:81334-91501 GCA_003086725.1 Furculomyces boomerangus | reverse complement strand
AATTGTATGTTATGTTCTTGTGTAAATAAAGAATTTTTAATAATCAAAGGTTTTGAAAATGAAGCTTTCCCAGAAACTGAAATTGCTCTTTCAATTTCGTTAAAAACAGACTTTAAAGATTCCTTGTTAATGTCAAACCTTTGTTCATATTCTGCCATAGTTCCATTATTCATGTGAGAAAGTTTCGCCACAGCGTTTCTTTTCATTATACCAGCCAGAAATAAAAGCATTGTTTTTATATTAACTAGCTCTTCAAATCCCATTATTTTCCCGTTTTGTAATTCAGACTTATTCTCACGTAAACTCATCCCATGGCAAACTAATAATATTGTTTTTGTCATTTCAATTGTCATTTTCAAAACTTCTTCTGATTGTTCGTTGCTGTCATTTCTTTGTGACAATATCTCAACCAAAACATTGGAAGTAGAAATTAAAGGATCTGAAATGAGCTTGTAAAAATCCAACAAGTTTACATTCTGGTTCTGTATGACTTGGCTCATGAATGTATGTTCTAACGTGTCTTGTTCGCCAGTACCCTCATTATTTTCGAATAGACACTGTTCCACAACTTTGTCCAAAAATAGAAGATAAATAAATACGGGTATTATTAAACTGTGCTCCAGAATAAGGATGTTTTGTACTAGCTGACATACTACAGGATATATTCTAGCTGATGATATACTAGCAAAAACAAAGCCATTTAAAACCAAAGCCTTGTCATCGTTTCCATTTAATATTGCCAGAACTTTAGAAAGGTTATCAAAGACTTTTAGGAAAACTTTTTGCGTCTTATTAATAATATCCTGATCAAAAGTTTCGTTTTTTGATGAAAATTTAATGGAGTTCAAGCTCATTTCTCTAACTGTTGTTTCCAATGCAATATAGAAACCACTCCAAATCTCATTTTCATTTCCACACACTTTTTTTAATGATTTTAAAGCATTTTCTATACCATTAGCAATAAGATTATTTGTTTTCAGAATTTGAATCTTTTCTTTTTCATCAGCACTGTTCATTTGAATATAAGATTTATAATATATTTCTGATATATTAGTATAACTGAGCAATTGTTCTATTTGACGACTATTCAATCCTCCAAAAAGTAATCTGCCAGATTTAGTGTATTCTACGTCATGACTTTCATCACCAGGTTTGTGATTTTCAGTCGAGTTTTCCACAACTTTAACTTTGTTTGTATACTCCAGGTTTCTGAAAATGTTTTGTGCATATTCCTCAATTCGATCCGTTTTCCTGATAGGATCTTTTATGTTTAACAAACTGGAATCAGCTATGTGATTTGAGTAAAGAGTTGTAGTAGTTTTTGTAGATACCAAGTAGCGGAGATGGTAAGCATTAGCTGTGGATAATGCTTGCCACGCAATTTTGCTATTGGGTTTAAGCATAATAGCTTTGGCAGCTTTGAATTTTGCTTTCTTTATATTCATTTCAAGATTTGAACCAAACATGATTTCTTCTGCAACTTTAAAATTATCAAGAGTTGCTTTTTTGACAATAAGCAAATCAGAATCCTCGTTTTCAACGGAATCCAACTTTTGGACATTGTTCTCCAATATCCCTGAAATCTCTGAAACACTTAAACCCTTGAGATCCTCCTCAATGTCTATAATACTATATTTACTAGTGTATATAGAAGGAGTCCAAAACAATTCACCAGAATCCGTTGATAGATCCAAATGATTCATCCCCAACATAAGTTCTGAGAGACATGAAATAATGAGCGAGTCTATCCGAGTCCATTTAATATTCTTCTGTTTCTCAAATATTTCAATGTATCTGTTAGTTTCAACATTTTTGCTTTGATCATTCTTGTCTATACTTCCAAAATTTGCGTTACTAGCTTTTTCCCTGGGATTTGATGAAATGCTTAAAGAACCACTGCTCGACATAAACGCAGAATAAAGACAATTTTGATGAAGTTTGCAGAAAAGATAATTGATAAAGGATAATTGAATCCATAAATCTTTGTTTTGCGGACTCATCAATAATGATTTTTCCATATATCTCTTTGCAGATAAAAAGTTTTTGTTTACAATAATATTAGATAGAGCAATCAGCAATGGGAATCTACTGTGAACCGAAATTTTGAATGGGATTTTGGAAATTATGAGTTGAATACTTGATGTCAGATCTTTATCACCAAAAGCTATCGCCAATGAAAATAAAAGTTTCAGAGACTCTGCTACTGAGTAAACTGTTTTTAAGTCAGAATAAAAGTTAGAAATAACATTCTGAATTCCAGCATTGCTTGGGAAAACGGATTCATATAAATGTTTGTAAGCGAGATTTCTATGCTCAGGTGTTTCAAGAGCCCAAAGGATTTGTGATAACATCACATCAACCAATCTTTTATAGTGATTGTGTTTAAAATCAATTTCAACAAGATGATTTGCTAGTTTGATTGCACTTTCAAATTGAGAAACCCCTTCTGCATATTGTTTACTCAAAAAAAGAGATTTACCAAAACCTACAACTAAACACAAAAGATGTTCAAGTTCAGTTGAATTTTTGTTAATATCACTTGCGACAATTATGGCATCAATATCTGTTCTTTGAATTACTGCATAATACATTTGAACAGCGGTATCATATTCGCCAACTGCACAACAATTCCTTGCATAATGTTCAAGAGTATTTAGCTGAAGTTTGTTTAGAATCGAATCAGCTATTTTTTCAATCATTTCATCAATAAAACGACCTTTTGGCTTTGAATTAACATTTTTATCAAGCAAAAGTTCAAGACTTTCAGTAAAATCAGTAATATTTAATAGTTGCTGTATGTAGACGGAATTCTTAGCATTGTCCAGAGTTTTACACATGTGAAAGTTTCTTAAAGAAGTGTCAACAAATCCACGGTGAATATGAATGTTCTCCATTTCATCATTTGAATCGTTATGACTAAAATCAAAAATACCCAGTATAAGCTGTTTCCTGATAATGTTTTTGATATTATACTGAAAGCTAGGATCCTGGTCAAAAAGTTCGTATGCCATTTGAAACATTTTTTTAGAAAGATGGAAATCTCCCGATTCTTCTAAAAGTAAACCAAGGAGATAAAAACAAATTGGGTTGTTTGAATATTGTTCACAAGCTTTGGTAAGGTAGAAAATTGCGTTTTGGATATTGTGTTCAAATACATTTTGTGCGTTCCTCCAAGTGATTAAGCTATATGCCAAAACTGCACCAAGATTAGAACTACCACCAAGATCCAAACATTTTATCAGATATATGTATCCTTTTTGAGAATTTCCCAAATAGAAATAATTGAGTATTCCAAGTCCATAAGCTGCCGTTATACTTTCGGGATCGCAGTTGAAGCTTGTTTTAAGACATTTTGACGCAAGATCGTTGTATCCCATTTTCATATAAAAAATTCCCATATTTGACCAAGCATATGCCGATGACTGGTTCAAAATTATACAGCTTATAAGGGCATGTTGAGTAAGCTTAAACAATTTTAACTTAAATGATATTCTTGATAAAAGCTCCACAGCCATGGACATGGTAGGTTCAAGTTGTAAAGCAGCCTGAACACAGAATAAGGCTTTTTTTAAAAGGTCATTGTTGTTCCCGGCTCTTGTTTCGTTGTTTTCACAATTAACGCCAAGTTTATCCTCGACACCAGATGAAATAGATCTATCAAACAAACAAACCTTTGATTCGGTTTCTTGTGTTCCCACCATTGAAACTCCGTCTTTGGCATAAAAAGGTAAACCACTAACTATAGTTAGTTCATCATCCACGACAGTACGGATATAATAACTATATGAAAGGTTATTCCATGCCATAGAAGCTAAGCTGATAGAAGGTGCCAAAATCACCATCATGGTAGAGCTGACGGTCATCAAAGCAAGAATACACTCTATTTCCCATTTTCCATTATAAGAATCAGGCAAATTACTTAACATTGATAAAGTTGATCTTAGCCAATGTCTATTGGTGTTAATTATATCAGCTGTAGGCTCACTCTCTTGATTATACTGGTCATTGTCATTTTTGGGATTTTCAGAGCTATTTTCATCCAAAGGGTAGTTTTGGTTGAAGAATTCCAAACAATGGTTGATAATTTTAACAGCAGACTCCAATAAAACAATATGACTTTTGGACATCTCCAATAAACTATTGTTTTCCAAGGTTCTAGTAGATCCAACAAAACGATTATAACAATCATAAAGCATGTTACTTGCATCAAATATCAAGCTCCAAGGTGCTATGGAAATAAAAGCTTCATCAGCTGAGGATTGTTCACATACTGTAGTGGATGATTTTTCTAATGCATTTGCAATAATTTCTCGGCTTTCCGTAAATAATCCATCACTACGAAGTGCTGCAGCTTGTCGTAGCATACTACCAATAAGTTTATTATTTATCCTGGTTAATAACATTTTCACAATTGATTTCCTTTTTTCAAGGGAGAATTTTAGCTTTTCAGATGTAATTTGAGAAGCAAGCAAGGTGTTTTTAGCAAAATCCTCGGCCTCAAGATAATAATTTATCGAGTTATTGTACTCCTTTAGAGAAAAACATATTTGACCCTGCAGAGAGCGAAGTTGTGATTTTCTTATCATGATTTCATCATATCCCCAAATAGAATTTCCGTTTTCATTAGTTTGGTCAGGTTCACAAAAATTGAGAGACTGTTCTATTTCTGATAAAACAACATCAGCTCTTAGTGCTGCTTGAAGACCTGAAGAGAGATTTTCTTTCGAATAAAACACTTGAGATAAGCCTTCAAAAGACATAAATAAAATTTGTTTTTGTTTTATAGATGGATCGTTGCCAACTGTTTTTATTGCTCCAAAAAATGTGTCCATTGCCTGATTGAAATCATGGAAATAGTTCAACAACAAAAATCCTTTCTTTTGCCAAGCCCATGGTTGGTTTTTGTTTGACTCTATAGTCTGATTCAAAATCTCCAAAGCATTGGAAATGTTGTCTGAGGAATTTGATGGTTCATTGTTTGAAACTACATATTCAAACATGGCTTCAGCAGCTATTTGATTTCCAGGATTCAATAAATATACTTTTTTATAACAACCAATTTTCCTTTGTGTGTGGGAAAAAATGTTTTTTTCACTTTCGTTTTTTTCTATTGCAATCTTTTCTGCAACTTTATACCATTCTGCAAGCTTTAAAAATGCGTTTTCGTTATTAGGATCTAGCTTTGCGGCTTCAATATATTCACGAAAGGCTCTTATTCTATAACTATCATCTTTCGAGCTTAAATAGTAGCGAGTGTATATATCACCCATAGCTAATTTTCCATCAATCCATTCTGGCATCTGTTGTAAAGTTTCGCTAATAATGGCCTGTGCTAGGTCAGCTTTTCCTTGCAACAAGTAAACTTTCCCAAGTTCACCCTTAACTTTGAGAGAAGCTTTAGTATTTAGGTCTGAAAAGCTATTAGAATCATTTTTGATTTTATCTTCGATTTTGATAAGCAGCTCTGATGCGGTATCATAATCTTCTTCAATTATCAACATTTTTGAAAGTTGTATAGCAGAGTCGATTGCATAATCCAAATATGGTGAATCAATACATAACTCAAACAATTTCTTGCCTTTTTTCCAATTTACTTTACCTAAACCAAAATAAGCGGTAGCCAATTCCAGGTTTATTGCTACTAGAGTCCTGGGCAATTTAAGGGAAGTTGAGTCTTCAAGAAGTTTTATACAATTTTCAGCTTTCCTAGAAGATTCAATTGCATAGTCATTTTCACCATCAATAATAAACTGTTTAGTATCCACATAGTTGAGAAATATGGATCCTTCGTATTTAAAACTGTTATCATTTTCAAGCGACTGCTTATTGATGTCAATGTTATTTTTTGTTTCTAAATTGTTGTTTAATAAGTTTTTTATGTAGTCTGAAGGGTTTTGCAATATTTTCTCCAAGTATATAAACGATGCTTTTCCAAAAGGATCATTTTTACCAAATATTTTTGTATACTGAACAAGCACGCGACTCAAAATATTGTTTGTGTTGTTAAGATCAAGGATATCAACAAAGAGTCTATGTGCATTTCCATTTACTTTATTGGCAACCAAAAATATCAGCATAGTTTCAAGCTTGTTTAGCTCGTTGATGGATAGACCAAAATCGGTATTTGGACGAATATTTATATCTTTAATTGAACAGTTTCCAAACGCCTTTAAAAGTAAAATGTCAAAACATTTTTCCCAATAATCAATGGTGTTTTCTTTTTGAAGTTCCAAAGCAAGATCATTTCCAAACACAAAAAATTCAGTACTTGTGTTTTGGTCGTTCACATCTATTTCCTGACTGAAATCGAGTTTTCCAATTAAATCTTTAATACAGATTTTATACAGATTTTGTTTCTTTTCGAGTATTTCCAATAATCTTTCATAAAAATCAAATAGATTTGAATTTTGAATAATCTCGTTTTTGACTTGAATGATCAATGTATTTAGTGGGGGAGCACCCAATCTATTTCGTCTTTTTTTAACTTCTTTTTCTATATTTATGGAATTGTTTGCCTCCATCAATTCGATGATCTCCTTTAAACATTTAGTTTCATCAGGCCATCCATCATTGATTTTGGATAATATCATGTTTTTTTCTTGAGCAAAATCATCGGACTGATTTTTCGGGAGGTTTTCAAATGTACTTGTTGAAACTTGACTAATGATGAAGCTCCATAAATTAATTTGCATGTCTAAATTTTTGGCATCTTTGTATATTTTCATCTCCTTCTTTATACATTCGTAAGCCTTTTTGTTGTTGTTTACATTCAAATGTATTTTTTGTAATTCTTGAAGAACTGGAATTAGTTTTTCGTTGTTTTTAGTTTCTTCATATAGTGCAGAGAGTCCTTGCCAAGCCAGAATCTGATCTCTGTCGACATTTATGGCATTGTTGTATGCTTCCTCACACTCTTCAATCTTTTTTAGATTTTGGCACGAAATTCCTAAAAATACTAAGGCGTTATAGTTTCCGGAGTCCCATTCCAGAACATCTTTGCTTAAACTATAACCATCTTTGTAGTTCTTTTCGGAGATTGCAGTTCTAGCTGCTTTGAGTTTTTTCTTTACTAACGCGGACATTTAGGAAAAAAAATGTGGAATTGATTGTTTAAAAGGTTGAAATTCAAATCTGAATACTTTTTGAAGATTTTGTACAATTATGATTTGTGAATTGATACAAAAAAGGATTTTATTTAAAAAAAGGGTTTGAAATATCCAAAAACAATTTTGTTCGTATCTAAAGATCAAAATAATTTAATTGGAAGAAATATCTGTATTAAAGTTGTTTGTATAAAAATACTGATTGTAGGTTTCAAGTTCATCTGAATGCAAGCATTTGGTACTCTTTAGATACTTTTTCACTTCCTTCGTATGGGTAAGAAATTCCTTGTTTTATTGATGGACCAACCTTTCCAATATAATCTCTGCCATTTTTTGTTCTTTTTGCAACAAAGAACTATTTAATCAAACAATTTATAGTTAAAGGAGAAGAAAATGATTTTGGTTTAATAAAAATGGTACTTACAGGAGAACCAGTAGGATCGTTTCCACCCAATACTAAACGATGAGTTACTAAAGTTGGATCAACCCTTCCTTTTGCAGGAACCCATTTGAAGGCGTTTTCATTTGCACAAAGTATACTGTATTCTTTAGGAGTGACAATTCTTCCGCCAGCGGTTATCATTGCACCGCCAATTCCCTTGGAAAGAGTGCCAACATGGACGCCATTCTTGTAGGATGACCTAAGGAAGAGAGAATAAAGGTTTAATAAATTGATGATATCAAAGTAAATATCTTTGGTGAAAGTATTACTATATTTACCTTATAATATAAACAAGTTCATTCCTGTTTTTTCCTGCTACAAATGCAGACGATGGAATCAAGCTGAAATGGGTAATAAAGAGTGTTAATGATATTTATAGCACAACACCAAATAAAAAAACGAAAATAACCAACAGAAGTAAAAACAAGATTAGGTTGTCATTTCACTAGATTATTTATTAGTAGTTATACCTATTTTTCACTGGAATCCATTCCATTCCAGAACTGTTTGATGTGTTCTGGGGAGCATTGGTACTGGGTGGTACTCCAGATGCTACAGGCCTTGTAGGTCTTGGGGGGATATTGCCATATGGATTGTATCCTGTGTTATTGTATGAAGAGGGATTTGTATTACTAGGGGCACCAAAGCTACCTGGTATTGGCGCGCTAGGACCCATCGGTGGTGGTCTAGAAGAGTAGGGGTCGTATGGAGGATAGTCATTACCCCCATAATTAAAGCCAGGATCAAATTGTTGTCTACCAGGTCCTACATTTGGAGGACTATTATAATTGTATCCTTGAGGTGGAGGTGGGCCACCAAAACCACCAATGCTGAAACCGATCTCGGCTGGCCTGCCACCTCCTGGCATTCCCATTGGGTTTCCATAATCTGAATTGTAGCCGCCAAATGAAGGCAATGGCATTCCACCACCATAGTTATTTTGTCTATCAGATTCATAATTGAAGCCAAATCCGGGATCAGGAAAGCCTGGAGCAGGGGGCATGCTGTACATCGTAGGACCAGATCCTACAGCAGGATTATCCCGATTTGGGTCAGGCAAACCTGGAAAGCCTTGTTGTGGGCCAGGGCCAGGGCGATTGGGGGGTTGTTGGTTTGGGCCAGGAAAATTTGGATTACCTTGTTGAGGGCCAGGACCAGAACCAGGACCGGGGCGATTAGGAGGTCGTTGGTTTGGGCCAGGAAAATTTGGATTTCCTTGTTGAGGATCAGGACCAGGGCGATTGGGAAGCTGGGGTGGTCTTTGAGTGTTGTTTTGATTGCCAAAAGAATTACTGTTTGAATCTGGAGTGTTAAAGTTTATTGAACCAGTGGGTCTAAAGTTTGACATTTTGTTGGAGTATTTAGCAAATTGATATTTAGCTCGGTTGTCTGAAGGGTTTGTTGATAGTGTCTTTGTTGTAGATTTAAAAGTATATCAATATAATTTAGTTTTTAAAAGAGGATTCTAAAGATTGGAGATTTGCCAAGTCAAAAACTTTGAAGACCTGAAACAAAAGAGATTACAAAAATGATTTATTGCCTCGGTTCTTGGTAATTGGTTTATTATGCACGTGTTGCTTATTTACTGAAATGCAATTAAAGGCGCATCATTCGTCTTGACATATCATGTGAATTTTGCCCAACAATATTCGCTGTTTTCAATTTAACACTTTATCATGGTTTTTTTGATTCCTCAGGAATGCGATACATTTTTAGGGCTAAAGCTTTACTTTACATAGTACGTTACTATTCAGTTATATTATTACCCAGTGTTGTTGTTCGTGTTATTTGATGTATTCCTGAATACTGGCCTCTTGCCAAGTAAAAAGTTAAAGTGATAAATTTTATAACCACAAGATATTTATAGGTTGTTTAACTACCAAATTTCTTTCAAAAGAATACATTCTTATTTGACTGAGATTATATCATAGCGGTTATTTTCGGAGTTTTCTTTTTTGTCGAAGGGAATTTGAAAAGGTACACTTTAGGACTTAATTTTGGATAGATTTCTGTTCGTGATAAAGTTCAAAGCTCTATATTGGAAAGTTTTTTACTGCTCAAGTTAAACACCATCGTTGTTAGAAATATAGAAATTTGTCATTGTAGTTTATATATCGAAGCCTTTTATTGCATAAAGAATGCTTGTTGGTTAAAGTGTTTGAAAGACTCTCAATTTTTACTATTGTTAGGATTTACGAAAAACGTAAACTGTTTTCCAAAGTTTATTGTTTTGAATTTATTTAGTAAAGCAAAGCCAATGATAATTCATAGGCAAAAAGCCTCTTGGTAAACAATAAAATTTTGTTTCAGCAGAGTCCAGAGTTTGCTGTATAATCAATTTTTTAATGGTTTAACAAAGGAATATCAAAAACAAAGGTTGAATTATTTGCAGAATATGGAGTCAAATTAGTTTAGTATAATAAAAAAAAAGCGTTATTAAAAACAAGGGCTTGGTGTGCTTTAGGTTAGACAATGGAAACAAGAATGTCTGAAACGCAATTCTCTTTGTAAATAAAATGGAAAGAATGCTTTTTCTCCATTATAAGGACTGGTGAGCGGACAAAGACATTCTTGTATTTTTGAAAATGTTCAATTAATCAACTATTGGCTTTGTTAATTTGA
>MBFT01000321.1:54437-73138 GCA_003086725.1 Furculomyces boomerangus | reverse complement strand
GGTCTATATTCTTTACCTGAGCTACTGGAAGCAGAAAGCACTATATACGCATGTCAATTACCTTTGATATCTGATGAATCAAATATTCATAAACCCATAAACTCTCAGAAGAATCGTAAAACCAATTTACCTGACACTGAATCTCAATTTGGGTTATTTTCGCATACCTGTATGTGGCTCATTGTCCAGCCCTCTAAGTGGATGATTATCGAGATTTTTTTGTCTGAAAAAAATCAAAATATTGTTAATCAGGATTCTCTAAAATATAGATACTTGTTTTCTTGGGATTTATCAACCAACTCGCACATTTCTATTCCAACCTCCCACAAAAATGGCACTAAAAGTCGAAATATATCATGTACTAATTTTCATCATCAAAAACTACTAGATGGTCATGAGGTTATAGGGGTAAAATGGAACTCAATTACAAAGGCCGATTCAGCTATAGTTGATTTTCCTTTAGAAGACTCAAAAAATAACACCAAAATGGATTCCAATGTTGCTTCAGAATCCGAAATTCGTATAGATGATACTATAATATCTCCTCTTGGGAATTTCGGATTAGTTTTAACCTTGTCAATATCTGGTGTTGCTACTTTATCTAGTAACACCAACACACAATATAAGGAACCAGTTGTAAACCAAAATGACTCTTTAGGAAAGCTAGAATCCCAGATTTTGGAAACCACAAAAAACAAAGAACCATCCCTTTCCACTGAAAAAAATATTAAAACTGATATGCCTTGTAACTTGGTATTGAGTTTTTTGGTTGAGAATCTTGATATAAACACAATAATAAACCAAACTTATTCAAGCGAACCCGACAAAAAGAATATCCAAACAGAGAAAAAAAATTCAAAATCAAATAATAATTGTAAGAAATCAGACTCAGTGATATCACCTTTAAGTGGTCATAGTTTCAAGTGCAATTCTATACTTGAAAAGATTACATTGTCTCCTGTCACTTGTATTTCAACTTCAGTGATCAAAGATAATTTGCAAAATTCATCAAAAATCGGATATGTTTTTGGATATCTAAACGGCCTCATCGAGATGTCAAATAGTACTATTCTTTATGGCAAACAGTATTACCACAACCAAGTATCCCAAAAATCACAACTGAAATACAACCATGTATACAAATCTATTTCTAAAGATGATGGTTTTGCCAATGAAACTAATGAGAATAACGATATATCAAACTATGAAAATCTGCATTGCCTTGACATGAGTGTGTGTATTCACAATTATAAACCAATTATAATACAAATAGAAGATCCTGTCAATAGTTGTTTGGTTCACAATTCGAGAGTATTAAGCTGTGATAGTGATAAAAAAGATGTGGAAACCAAAACCAACATTTTTTCACATTCGGTTCCAAACTCCGTTGTACTTGTAAATATTGGGTCATTTCTTGGTATTTTTGTAGGCACAAGAACCGGATGTCTTCAACTATATCGACTATATCAAAGTAATTCTAGCCAAGATCTTTCTGAACAAAATTCTTCAAATTATTTGATTTGGCCATCAGATGAAAAAGAAATTGTTGTTGGAACTGACCCTGTGTTTATATCTAAACCTAGTCCCACCTGTATTATAGAATGTTCTTCAAAAAACACCAGTCATACTATTAATAATCAAAATAATACTAACTTTTTGGTTATTTGCAACAAATCGTACATGGCCACTGTTAATGCTGATGGAATTCTTTCACTAGATAGTATAATCCTTTCTGAAATGGATTATCCAAGTCCTTTGGTTGGCAAAGATGACCTTGATTCCTTTGAAACTCATAATTCTACATTTATTAGAAAAAATGGCTCGCCGGTCAAAAGTTTTGATTGCTCCACTGGTAATGGTGACTTATTTATAAAATATGCTACACAAAATCATTTTGACTCCATCAAAAACATCGGGATCCCACATGAGTATACTCTTCAAGATGCTTTGTTGAGCAATGGAAATATTGTTACTATAAAGCTTAATCTAGTGCCTAAAATGGCTATTACCTCGATTTTACCATTGGGGTATAGTATGAGACATTTAAAATATGACAATGTTAGCAACTGTATGGTTTTGGGAGGTGTTGAAACAGTTGAAAATCAACTTTGTTCTGTAATTCGGCTGGTTGATTCATATTCTGGTGCGCTGATGGATAGTATAAACCTACTTCCACATGAAACGATTTTATGTATGGTATTTTGGAATATATCTGGCTTGGAATTGACAAATAATAGGGGCTTTAAGTGGAGCAGCGATATTCAAGGGGCTTTACCTGACGAAATAGCTAAAGATTATCGTTATCTGCTTGTTGGGACCAGTATTAAAAGTTCTAGGCTACAACCTACTGGTAGATTGATTGTCTATCGAATTAAAAAGAAATATAATGGATTGGGCCAAGCTTCCCTGGCTAGCCAAAACAAGAATTCAACAAAAGAAAAAGTACAAATCAAGTTTGTTTGGAAAATGGCTACAAATCAACCTGTTGTATCTATTGAGCCTCTAGGACAATCAGGGTTTGTCGCGACTGGCTCTGGGACTAGTCTTTCTATACATAAACTAGACATTTTCAAAAAGTCATGGACAGAATGTGCCTCAATAAAACTCAGGTGGCCGATTTCAGATATAAAATCGTGTAATCTGTTCCCCAAAGATTATCAAAACAGCAATTACAACAACATGTATTTTTACTCAGAAGATTCCAAGGAGTATATTGATAGTTCTGGAAACCGTAGCAAAATAAACAATGGTGGAGATTTCTGGTTACTCGCTGTTTCGTTGTTGCGAGAAGCTATGCATATTTATGTATTTCATCCTCCCAAAATGGTCATGAAAACACTCAAACTTTATAACAATTCATCACAACTTGGCAGTTCGTTTAAAAAAACCACAACTCCCAATGTTCCTTATCCCAACACCAAAGGTGAAATTGGGACTGTTATTACTTCTGACATTGACATGTTACCAAAAAGTGACTATATGGATTCAGATACATCTCCACAATTACAAGGTAATGGTCAATGTTCTTTAAACAATGAATCTATAGCCAATGAAATGGGTGATTCTAGTATTTCAATGCGCAAGAATAAGATTGGAGATGATGTTCTATATGATAGAGAAGATATAGGAAGATATGATTCCTTTGACACAAGAAGTATTATTCAAAATGAAACAAAAAATATCATAGAATCTTTGTGTGACACTGATTTTGTAAATGGATTGGGTGAAAATGTTGAAATGGAGATTAGCGATAATCATTCAAACTTGAAACCACTATCGAATGACAGGGATAGTAGCCATGGTAATAGTTCAGATATAGATAGTTACGAAGGCGACAGAAACAGTCAGAATGAATGTGATAAAGAGCCAGAAAGAATTTTAAATAATTTTTCTGTGGATGATTATGAGAGGAGCTTTTTATCGGAGGAAATTTTAGAGAAGGGAAAACTTGATCATTTGTTTACTGCAAAACAGGGTTATCCCGTTTTTGAATCTTTTTTTTTGGGTGGAAGATTGGTTCTCAGTATAGACAGAAGTGGTTATTTACGTTTATTTGCTATTCCAGATCTTCCTGAAGATTTAAAGCACAGAATAGAGTTGGCTTACCAAAAAAAGACAACTGATGTCGAACTCTTCCTTTCAGAAAACTTTGATACGTTGCTATCAAGTTCAAAAGCAAAGAATACAGAGAGTTTAAATAGCAAATTATTGTTTGAAAACCTCAAAATCGATTACAGCAAATATGCTCTTGATTCAATAATAGAGTTTATGGTCCATGACGTTCCAACTAAGCTCCTAACACATGTTAACCTCTCCATCATGCCATTTAATTCGCCAAACACTATTCATTTAGAATCAAGTGCCTACGATGCGGAATGTAGAAATGGATATGAATATTACCGCCTGCAGCACAACGCAAGTGAAAATACACTTATAAAAACCGCGTATTTGTCAACTGTTTCTGGAGCTTACTGGTCATTTGTACGTCTGGCTATTGAACCATTTCAGCTTTTAGTGATTCTTGAATACTTGATGAGCAGAGATGAAAATTTGCAAGATTTATTTAGCGATAAAACAAACGAGCCATTCATTGACTTTGGTTATGTATTTGATCAAGGGACTGGTGAATCAAAAGATTCTAATCAAAATAATTTTGGTATTGACATGCAAGTTTGTAAAGACCCGAATGAATTGCTGAATGGATATATTAAAAAAGGTAAAGAGTTTGCTGAAAAACTGATAAAGAAAAGTGAATCATCAAACAAGAGAATTTTGAATGGTCAGTTGCTATCACAATTTCAAAGCATTCCAAATTTTACTACAAATACTGAAAAAAAAAGTTTCTGCAAATGCCAGATTTCAAATACAATAGATGGAAAATATCCAGAAACTTGTAAATACATTGATCATCCCAGACAAATGTGGATATGCAAAAACTACCTGCTTCTCGTTTTATACGCTACAAAAGTACTCGAGTTTTGGAAACAACAACATTTAACCAACTTTAAACTAAACATCGAATCCAAAAAACCCGAAACTAATCTGATTGCTACTCAAATGTATACTGATGTAATTCAAACAAAAAAACTCCAATTTGGAACTCAAGATAATCTCTCTGTTGAACAGTTGGAAAGAATCCTTGTTCTTTTAATATCAGATATAGATCAACATTGGTAATTTTTGTGTTTTTAAAATAAAATTTACTTTTAAATGAAGATTTGTAATATTATTCTGTATCCAATGCTACATAACTTGCAGGGAATAAACCGAACTCGCCTTTTGAGTTGAATCCTTGCCACCACTCCTCAGATGGAAACTCGACACCATAGATTTTTTCGCCATCATTGAATGTTAGCTCGCCATCCTCAGCAGCCTCATAATCATACAAAGCTGTTGCTGTAAACTCTTCCTCGTCGTAACCTTGTGGTTGATTACTGTTTAAAGGTGCCGCAGCATGGTGTCGTTCGTTTGTTTCAGCAAGCCCATTATTTCTAGTAGGTAATTGGGGTGGTGATTCCTCATCCTGGTAACTATTAAATTCATTGGAATCGATTTCACGCCTTGGAAGAGGAGGTGGTGCATCAGAAGTGTCAGGTACAACAGGAGGAGGTGGGGGTGGTGGTGGTGCATGTGTAACAGGGGTTGAGACAGCTGGTGGAGGGGGTGGAGGAGGTGGAGGTGTGTATACAGCAGGAGATGGTGATGAGGCAGCAGGAGGTGGGGGTGGAGGTGGTGGTGGAACATAAGAAACTGGTGGGGGTGGGGGTGGTGGGGCATATGCAGCAGGAGATGGTGAAGTCGAGGCAGCAGGTGGGGGAGGGGGTGGTGGAACTGTTGCAACTTTGGAAGGAGGAGAATATGCGTTTGAAGTCTGAGCATTGTATGTAAAAGTAGAGTGAGTGGCGGTTTGGTGTTCGTCTGAGTTGTGATCGATCATCTCTACGAAATTTGCTGGGAACAAACCTTGTCGCGTTCCGTCGCTGTTTGATCCAGACCACCAGGTTTCATTAATAAACTCTACATTGGAAACTATTTCACCCTCATTCAGATCCATTTCATCGGATTTTTCTGCTTGGTAGCTGTATAAAACAATTGCTTGGTTCTTTTGTGATTCGGTTTCAGCTGCCTTGTTGCCATATGGAGCACTTTTGATTTGACTTGAGGTGTGTGAAGGTGGGTTAGTAAAGCTGTTGGCACCTATACTCCTGACACTTTGGGTAGATTTTGGTTGAACAGGACTGGAATAGTTGGGGCTTTTGGGTTGACTTTGATTGAAGCTGCCGGATTCGCCTGCGCTTCTGATGCTTCTGATGTTTTCTAGCTCTGATTTTCTTGCTTCATATTCGTTGTTACTAGATTTGAAGGTGTTTTGGCTGGCACCGAGATCACCACTAGCCAATTTTTTCCCTCTTAACATTGCTAATTCATTCTTTGTTTGTTCAGCTTGTGAGACCGAGGATGTTGCTTCCGACTTTACTGAAGTTTCGCTGCTATGGCTAGGGTTTGTTTTAATTTCAAATTTAGGTGTGGCCTTGGTTGTATTTGCTCCGTAACTTTTTGGACTTTGAGGAGACTTGAAGGATGCTGCAGTGTTTGTGTTAGAGAGAGGTGGTGATGTATTTATTGTTTTTGAACCAAAATAGGAAAGTACGGGTTTTCCACCAGTGAACAGAGGTTTAGTTCCGCCTATTTGAGATCCATAGGTGGCAGTAGCAGGTTTGGAAGAAGAAGACATTTTTGGGAGGTATGAAGTTTTTTGAGGTTTTTCTGGGATAATTGGAGTGTTCTGGGATTGCTGTTTAGTGTAAGTATTCACGAACTGCTTTGAGGTATTTGTTGAGGGAAGGTTATGTGGCATAGTTGGGACACCATAAACGGCAGGTTTGGTGGCTGGTTTTTGTGGAGCAGCAGCTGGTGATATATTCTAATTAGATAAAAAGTGTGAAAAACAGTAAATCAGGTATAGAAGAAGTTGTGATATGTATGGTAAGAGAATGTGAGTAATTTACGCTTTTTTTGGATGATGAGGCAGAGTATCTTGAACCTGAACTTTCTTCAATCTTTTGTAAAATGTTTTCGGGGATGATGTCATCTTCTGATCGTGCGTTAATGGAAACATGATAACCCTAAATACAATATCGAGATGAAAATGTAAAAATGTTGAAGCATGTTTTAAAGAGATGTTAGACAGTAAGTGGATAAATACCTTTAAGAAGCTTTGTACATCACCTATTTGTGAACCTAAAAGACCCTTTTTAAAAATAGGGACACCGGAACCACACCATGAAATAAACACGAATTTGTTGAGTTTTGTGTTTGGATCGAGAACTCTGGCAAATGCATACTGAACTTTTCCATAATCGAATTCTTCGACCATCTCCTGGAGGTCGCCTGGTCCAGTAGCTTCTAGATTAAGATCGTTTGTGCCTTTATCGAAGCCAAAAACAGCCCAGGAGATGGAGGGATCAGCCTGGAGGATTTTCTGATGGGCAGAGACAATCTGAGCGGAGTTTGTGGAAAAGTTTACTTGGTTGCTCATAAAGAATGTAAATACTGATGGTTGTTGAAAGTAAAAGAAATATAGGAATTGAAAACGTTTAAAATAACAAAGAGAAAACTTGGCTAAATGCTTTTATATTGGATAAAATAGCCTATTAGATTTTCTAAAGGGGTTTATACCCAATTAACTATCTTTTTTTGAGATTGTAAATGCCAAGTCAAATTGTAATTTTGTTTATTTATTCTTCGTATAACCACGTTTAAAAATTGGCGAGTAAATATAAAAAGAATAGATATTGTTATCAAATATGAAAAGCCAAGAACGTTTTTTGTTACTTTCCTTAGTTTATTTGTAGGATTCTCAACTTAGAAAAGTGCTGCTGATACAAGTGAAAGTACAACTGCAAAGCCTGCAACAGTACCAAAGTTCTTAACTGGTGCATCATTGGTGAAGCCTTTTCCTTTCTTTTCATTGATGATGCTGGTAGTGTTTGCAACAGTATCCTTGATTGTGAGTTCTTTGATGTTAAGGTCTCCGGTAGTTTCGGTGTTGTTTTTAAACAATGGGTTGCTTTGTGATGTGGTCTCGAATACCTTGTACTTGTTGTACACATCAAACAAACTCTCATTGTTCAACTCGAATTTTGGATTTTCGATCATCTCGGCAACAACAGCACCTGTGATTGCATGAGCTCTGGTTGATGGATTGAAGCTGTCAAAGAACAAGTATTGGTCTGGGTTTTTACATGGAGCAACATTACCGTCTTTATCTTCAGCATTACATTCTTTGTCTGTGTTAATAAATCCATATGTTTTCTTTGGGTTTTTGTCATTTAGCATCATGTTTTGAAGGTCATAGTAATTCAAAACCTTAACCCAGTCAAATGACTTTGATGAACGTTTATTGATTACTCTCACATTCTGTGTGATTCTCAAGTTGGTAAGAGTTACAAACAAATCCAATCCTTTAGAAAATTCACCAGCCTCTTTCTTAACTCCTGGTATGTTCTTCATGTCTGGAATGTTGAACAACAAAATTTTCTTGAATCCGAAATCAATAAGTTTGTCAATGTTGTTCACCAGGGTTTCAACAATTGCGCCAGTATACCAAACTGATTTAAATGCACTACGATCAATTTGATCCAATCCGTAATAGAAATCGTTTTGTCCTATTTCAAGTGCAACTATATCCTTTTTGACAAGCTTGTTTGTCATGTTTGCACTAAAGTTTTTAATGAATGAGTCTATTTGGTCACTCATACTTGATATCTTAATCCCCTTTTTATTAAATGTGTTGGACAATGTGTTGTTTGAGGTAGCACCGCTGTTAGCATAACTGATTAGAGTATAGTTATTGTGGTATGCAGTATACTCATTCCACAATGGACCATTTGAGAATCTGCCATGGAAGTAATCAATGCTCTTGGAGCTAGCTTTACGATTTCCAATATCGGACAAGTTGTCACCAAAGACTACAAAGTACTTATTTGCAGCAAAGGTAGTTGATAAAAGGGTAAGTATTGCAACTGTGTTAACAATCATTATAAAAATAGTTCTCCTGGAATTAAATGGTGTTGTGTAAAAGATTTATATATCTTTAGTTTTTCTTTGTTTCAAGATTCTACTAAAATTGTTTCTGAGGGTTAATAAGGAATATTAAGTGTTTGGAAAACCGAAAGAGGGATAGTAGTTTATATATGTTATTCCTATTTACTTCAGAAAAACTTTTGAATTGCCTCTTCATTTCTATTTATATTGAGGCGTATCTATAAATTTTGTTTTTGAACTCTTGATACTCTTGTGACAGAATACATTTTGCCTTGAGAAGGATATATTTTTAACAAGCATTTGCTGAGTTGCAAAAATGTTTGTAAGATAAAAATAAAATCATTCATGTGAGAAGTTATTTCCAAAGAAAAAAAGAGGCTTTGTAAACCACAGTGTAATTATAAAATTTGAATATACATAGAGAAAAATTGGCAAAATATAAACCATAAAAAGAGTATCAGATGGCAGTCATGAATAGGTTTTTGGCTCAATATTTGAACAAGACTAAAAGCCTTGAGGTGGCGCAAGCCAAAATTGTAATATCTAATTTGAGTCAGATAATAAAAGGTATTAATGACAATTCAAAATGAATTATATATTAACTCGAAGATTTGAGGAGATAGAGTAAAAGTGGTCACGAGCGAAAAGTGGGATTTATCAAGCCCTTATCTTTACACCGCCTTTATACTGCAAACAAAATATACCAACCAAAACTGTTTCACAGAAAAGTTTGTTATTGATATTTTTCTTGGGAAAATGTGTGATAAATATTTCAATTGTGGATACATTCACATCCCCTCCTCTTTTTCTACCTCATTGTCTCTATCCTCAAATCCAATTGGTAGAACTTGGTTTATTTCAAGTTCAAATATTTTCTGTTTTTCAAAAAATTCTTTATGCTTTTGTCACAACCGATTAAAGTTCGATTCATTTCCTTATTCTTGAAATTGAAGCTAAGCTGCCATATAGTTGGCTAATGTATGATATTACCAGTTTTCAGTAACAAGAAAATGTGAACTTTAAAAGTAACAAAATGTTGTTGAACTAAATATCTGTCAATTATTGGCCCAAATTGAAAAATAAATACTTTTTCGTTCGTTTTGAATGTTTTGAATTTGTTTTGAATTTTTTTACTCTCGAAAAATGGCAACTGCTATCAACACAATCTCAAATTTAGATCTTTCAGATTTCTTTGCAAAGGAAGATAATGTATCTGTAAATTCCGAACCAAAAACAAACATTTTACCCACTACACCAGGTTTGTTGGCAATAACTAAAAGGTACTGAGTCTACTAAACATCTGAATCCAACTTTTTATAATAAATCTTTTTAATATTTAGTAATTTGGTCTTCTTCTCTGAACAAGAATCAAAGGGTTTCATTATTGATTACACCTCGATAATCATTCACGCAAAATCAAAAAAACACTCTGAACCCCAAACAAACGAACAAGATAAGAATGAACAAAAAAGCCACCGATTTTTTGGTGATTGTGTATATTGCCAACTCGACTTTCTATTAAAAAATGAAAATGATCGTACAGAAAATCCTGAAAACCAAGATCCAATTGTTCGTGAACAAAACGAAGAGGACGAAACTGATGAAGAGAATGAAGACTGTGATACAACTGAACTATTCTTTTATTCTGAAGACATTATAAAACGTATGTAAATCCACTAAAAATTTCATTCGATTTACTCTTTCTTATACTTTTATAGTGGAAAAGATATACGCTGCACTATCTGATGCTGTTGCATTCCACCCAGTACAAGATGACGAGTATTCAGATACACAAAACTCTGATTATGAGGATTATTATGGCGAAATTGATCACAGCTATCCCAATAAGAACAGAAGCAAGAATCTGAATAATGGTACAGGTGAAAATTCCAGCAATGATGTTGATATGGATGAGTATAACGAGGATAACGAGGATGATAGCGCAAATAATGGGTACAGGACAATACCTGCGCTTGAAGATGGTGAAAGTGAATTTTTCTATACTGCAGATGATCTAGATAAACTTTCTTCCAGTGGAAAGGTAATATAGGTTGTTTTGAACAAAATTTAACTATATTTGAATGTAGGCAACTCTTGAAAGACTAGAAAAACTATTGGCAAATCAAAAATGAATTTAATAAAATGTCTATTATTTGGGGAGAACTTTGTAGGGATTCATGATTTGATTTGGATCGAACATATTTTTTATATTCTTCATTATTTTAATAACAGTATCATTTTTTGAGTAGTGAAGACTATTTGGTTTAACAATGCCAATACCATGCTCAGCAGAAATTGATCCATTTATCTTTTGAATCCACTCGTAAACAAACTTGTCAATAATATCACCAACTTTGTCATCTTGATCACCAATAACTTTAGATTTGCTTTCGTCCAAATCTTTCAAAGTTGCATCGCCTCTCTTTTTTTCTGGTAGTTGTGCAACCACATTTAAATGCAAGTTTCCATCACCGATGTGTCCAAACCCATTAACAGAGAGAATAGGAAACGTTTTGTCTTCTTCTATTTCTATATTTTTGTTTTCAGACAAATTGTGGGGAGGGTGTAAACCCTTTTCTATTAAAAACTCTCTGGTATCGCCAACTATATCATACAATTTGCTGATTGGCATTGACAAATCATATTTGTAAACGACTTTTCTAAATGACATTGATTCAATAATTTCTTCTCTAAAAGTCCACAACTTTTTTTGCTAAATAAGAGTAACTTTAGCTCGAGTACTTTTGACTCCAATAATAAATTACCTGTGAAATGTCCTGGGCCAATATTCCATCAGACGCAGTATTGTTCTCCATAGATTCTTCCAAAAATAATAATAGTTTCTACAATACCATTTATTAATTGTTAAAACAAGCTTGTGGTTTACCTGTTGGTCGTGATCTGCATTGGAGCCACCAGTTTCTATAAGAATGTAGAATTTATGTTGGCCATCCAAAGGATATTTGTATCCCTTGAGTTGTACAACAGCATCCATAGAGTCAGCATCCCAAAATTCAAAAGCTAAAAAACATCAGGTGTGAATTACAAAGATTTAATAAATGACAGTTTTATTGTTTACCAACCTAGCAAGATCTCAGACAGATGTTTGTGAGCAAGGTTAAATGCTTGTAAAACTTTTTTGTACGAATCAAGTCCCAAAATTGCAACACTTGTATTCTAAGTAAAAAAGTTTGAAATCACTTGTTTATAAATTTTGGGGTTTTTTACCATTGGTTTTTTTGCAGCAAGAATAGATACTCCAGTAACAACTCCTAACGTTCCTTCAGCACCTATAAATAATTGTTTAATGTCATACCCGGTACTATCTTTTCTCAAAGTTGATAAATTGTTGATGACAGTTCCATTTGGAAGGACCTAAATTTTTATAACAATAAATATGTGAACTGGATTATGAAGAAGAGAAAAAGTTTACCACTTCTAAACCAAGAACTGAGCCATGGAGCGAACCATATTTAAGGTATCTAAGACCACCAGCATTCGTTGATACATTCCCACCAATGTGGCAACTACACAAGTATGGTGTAATGTAGTGATATTGGAAAAAGTAATGATATTTACCTCCCTTTGGCGCCCAGGTCTATGGGCATAGTTAACCCAAACTCATTAGCGTAGTTTTCCAAGTTTTCTAGAATACATCCAGCATCACAAACAAGAGCACCAGAATCTGTATCGAGACTTCTGATTTTGTTCATTTTAGACATGTTGAGAATAACTTCATCGAAAACGGGAATGGATGCACCTTGGACACCAGAATTTCCTCCTTGTGGGACGACTGGAATGGTGTTGGAGTTGCAATATTCCATAATTTTACTTACGTGATGTGTAGTTTCAGGAAATAACACGATTTTAGACGAACCAGAATATATGTTGAGCCAAGCACTATTATATTTTTCCAGATCTTCAATACTCATATCGCCACCAATACTTTTTGCTGCAAGGACATTCTGCTTTCCCAAAACGGAACTAAAAAAACTTGCGTCGTCTGAATCTACCTATTTTTTTTAATTTAGTTTGTATAAAGGTACTTTATTAATACCTGTTTGTACTTTGGGTTTCTAGATAAGGTATAAGAACTGGAATGTCTAGAAAAGTGGGTGCGCACGAGGACAGGCTTTTTGTGAGGTTGGAAAAAAAGAGAGGTTTTAGGATAGCATTGAAACTTGTTCTGCTTGGAAGTGGGGTGAAGTGTGGCCAAAGAAAGATTTTTGTTTTTGGAGAGTGTTGTGTATGATAATCTGAGCATTGAGAAAAAAGAACATTTTCTACAAGATCAATTGTTTTAAATCAATTCTGAAACAGGAGAAATCAACACTAAGATTTCTGAAACCTAGTGGAAAAATCGTAGATTAAAATTAAAAATCTGCTGTTTTGTTTAGAAACCCACTATTTTAACCCTTATTTCCACAAAATCTTTTTGTTTCATAGTTGCGCAATCAATGTTAAAGCTTGTGTGGATGGTTCTTTAAAAATTCTGTGTAATTGCGAATTGCCATTTTTGAATTGAATTTTTTCAAAAAAAAAAAAAGGCAACCTGGTGGACCACTTTGACCCATGTTAGAAATATATCGTTTTTTTAGTTGGAAGGGTTTAAAAGCTCAATTTTTTTGACTGGCAAAGTGGGTTTATTAATTGCCAATAGTTCTTGAAAACTTGAATTTAACAAAAGATACTCAGATTTGTCATTAATGCCGAAAAAATGTATCGTTTGCAAATCTTAGTAACAAAAAAGAGTGGACATACCAAAAACCCTAAGCCAACAAAACAAAATTAGTAATTTACGGAGAATTGTTTATTTATAAATTTATGTCTACAGAGAATAGTTCTCCAACATAAACGATCTATTTTTATATTTTTTATAAATTTTTGTTGGAGAATAGTTCTTCAGCAAAGATAATCTATATTTACATTTTTTTGGCAAATGTCATAGGCTACCAAAAGAGCTAAATATGTGTTTATGATCAAATTACGATATATTGAGTATAAACGAGCCTTGGATTTAAAATTTACTTGGTTTTGCTGTTTCATAATAACTTCATTTGCGAGTAAGAGGTGGTATTTGTATGACTAAGCACAAATCAGCTAAGTATATAAAATGTATTTTTCCCAAATTGTCCGAAACAATGGCCTTGCATTTGGAAAAACTGAATGTTGTATGACTCATTGCCTGCCATAAATCCTCCATGGATCGATATAATTTTTTATTATTCAAGTTTAAAATAACTAGAATTTCCAAGCCAAATTTGAACGAATATATTTACATGAATTTTGAATAGACAGTCTTATTTGATGTTGGAGTACACAAGACAAATAGAAAAATTAGCAATGTGGATTATTCAATCATATTGTAATAGTGTCTCTATTAGTTAAAAGTGATTTTTGATCTATGAATGTTGGAAAAGTGTTAATTTCTTCAATAAAACTGTTCTTATTATACAATCACAAATCTAGATAATAGTTGAAATCGAACTCTTTCGGATTTTTAAACAAAACCCGACCAAACTACATAGATATACTGAAGCTTCAAAGGAGACTTTTGTTTAGCTTCAAAAGACCATCAGACAGATGTTTAGAGGGACGAATATAATTTTTATAGTTCAGTGTTGGAAAATAATTCTCTTTGAACAAGAATTTGAAAATAAAATTTACATAAATTGGAAGTTTGTTTATGGCCATTTTTGGCAGGCAATGACAAATCCGTAGAGAAATGTATTGTTTGTCGCGAAAATATAGCAGTAAAAAACACGAAGGAAAATGGCCTTTTTGAAAGAATTTTTATGTAACCTGTTTACAATCTCATATTTGTGGTATTTGTTTATCCAACCATTGTCTTTATATTAATAGGCTGGCGAATAGGAGTTTTTTTATTTGTAATTTAAAACCAAAAACCATTGGCTATAACAATTAGTTTTCTGTTTGTGAGAAAAATCTATTTATATACCTTTCGTCCATTTTTTTCATCTTTCAAGCCTCGAGTATAAAAATATTCCAAAAATACTTTTCGCCTTTTGAAATATATTTGCTAATATATAGCTATATTTAACTACTATTTTTATATCACTTGCATATTCCCTATCTCCACACAAACACGTCAGTATAAAAATACTAACATCACACAACTATTCATAGATAGATTCTTGTATACATAACTGTCCCAGTTGCACAAACAATAAAAAAACACCACATCTCACCACAAAAAAGCTTAGAAATACTTTTTTGTCTATCAACTTTCTGATTCTACTCTCAAAATCTCAGTTCAAGTATGGGAAGAAAAAAAATAAAGATCCAAGCCATCACTGATGAAAGGAACAAACAAGTCACCTTTCTCAAACGAAAAGCTGGTTTAATGAAAAAAGCATATGAACTAAGCACTCTCTGTGAATGTGAGATCGCTTTGATAATATTTAATTCACAAGGAAAGCTTGTTCAGTATGCTAGCACCGACATTAACACAACTCTTCTCCGGTACACTGAATATGACGAACCTCATGAAAGCTACAACAACTCTGATTGTAATCAGCTATTCATTGATCCCACCCACGAACAAAAGCTCTTATCAAATTCGTTTACCGCTTTTGACAAAATCATTGCCCCTCAGAACAACAGCCCTCTCTCCAACTCTCTAAATAAAAGCCACAATTCTACCGACCCCAACGAAACGAACTCCAATACAATCAACTTCCAAAAAAACACTGATTTCTATGGAAAAATGGACAACATTTCAACCTCTATCGGCTATCCCATAAATATTGCTCCAAATACATATGAAAATTTTGATCAACACACATCATCAAAAGATGATCATGGTTGTTTAACTTCTATACAAAACAATGCAAATACCAATGAAAAAAATATCTCCACATACACCACCTCCAGTCTCGAAACTACTAATAGAATCCCCATCAACAATCAAACAAGGGTACCTTCCGAACCTGCTTCTCATTCAAATAATCCTATAAACTCTTTTTACCAAAATGATATCGCTATGAGTGATGAAATAAGAGAAAAGAATCTATCATTCATTAACGGAATATCATCAGACTTGATTGGTAACATCTCTCAGCAAGATCTAGCAAATATAAGCGTATATAGAAATGACCTAGTTGAATCAAATAAACCCCTGAAAAACAGCATACAAAGCGTTGGCGGTATTAATGGAGAAGTAATGACAGAAGGTAACAGACCCCCTTTTGGATTTCAAGCCGAATTCTCGAGAGCTAAGGAATCTATTAATGATTCAAATACAATTTCTCAACTTGAATACAAAAATGGCAATTATTTTTATCCTCAGAATACTTTCCAACACCCTCGGGAATCTTATTTAAGTAACAATAGTTCTGAGTATCTTCAAACACGTCCCTATGCTGGACATAGACATCAATATAGTAACTCTGAATCTTTAAGGTACCCAATGGCTGCTCTTGATTACAAAGCTAGACAATCTGAAGATAATCTTTATTTGAATAGCACACAATATCACGATTCACCACCACTATCTTTTGTTCCCAACTCAAATCAAATGCGTTCATATCCACAATACCAAACTGGCATACCACTAACAGTCCAAAACACACCTATTCTAGGCACTGGTGTTGAATATGCTTACAATTATGACCAACAAAGATTTGATAGCGGTAATGGATACCCACAACACAGCCCCGAAACCCAAAATCCAATTAGAAACATAATGTTGGAACGAAGAGCTAGTTTCAAGAATAAATTAAATGGTACTGCAAACTCACCATCTATTGTCAAAAGAAAAAGAGGGCTTACACGATACGAACCAATGTATAACGGACAAAATTTTTCATATAATTCTGGTAGTGTGTGGAATCAAGGAAACAGCGAGTATATGCCTGAGCGCAATCTAGAATTTAACCAACATCCAGAAACATTGGAACAACAAGCAAATATCCAGAATAATGTAAACTTAAACTCACAGACAACCATCCCACTTTACCACCCACAACATCCATTCTTGACTGCTGAATCCCGGAATCAACCCCGATCTAACTCTGCAATATCGAACCCAAACCAAAATGTATCAAAAAATTCTTTAGATATGGAAACAGACCACAATTCATTTCTTGAACAATACAAAATCAATCAAAATAATGCCGTAAACTACACGAACTACACTTTGAACGGGTCGAACGAAGAAAATGTGTACAAAAGTGGTGAAAATAACAAGAATGAAACAGAAACAAATTCAAGTGATAATATAGAATTTAATTCCCAAATGAATTTGGAAATTGGTACACAAGGACTAATAGAAGAACAGCTACTAATTATGGCTGAAGATGAGAGAAAACTAAACCAAGAAAACAGATTAACTGGAAACCCAACAAAAGATACTAGTAAACAAGAAATTGGTACTCAGATAAAAGAGAGTACCAGCAAAGATAAAAACTCAACGATGGAAAACAACAATAATTTAAGTAAAGAAGTTCCAAAAACCCAGCTTCAGCAAAAATCAACAACAGAAAGCAATAATGAAGCCAAAAGAGCCATTATTGCAAAAATACTAACAAAGTCAAATGTGGACAACAGCGTAAATCAAATCCAGAAAGATAATAATTTTGATTTAGAAAATGAAAGCTTGAATACAAATGACCAACGTGGCAATAAAAAAGAGGGCAATAATTTTATTATTGAAAGTGGGCTGAACGATACACTAAAGAGCCAACAAGACAAATTCAGAAATGAACAGAAAGTAACAGGTCCACAAAAGAAAGAACTGTCGCAAACAATAGGGAATATGCCCATAAAAAGGAAAAAGGAAAGGAATGTGGTTTTAGAGCGTTTACGCGTCAAAACTTTAAATCTAAATACTATACAAAAAAATACACCAAAGCCTAAAATCACGACAGACTCACAACTTACCAACCCTGCAAATTCTGTAAATGAAGATACCCAGTTTGATCCCAAAGGAAATTCAGGGACAACTGAGATTAACCAAAGCAGTAGTGGAGATGAACCAGGACCACAGACAGCTGCAATAATCGAATTTGCACAAAGCCTACCATCACCAGACGTTTTTTATAGAGACTTGTACCAACCCCAAGAAACTTTCAGTCCCATAAATTTCGGCATAACAACACCCATAATCGGAAACGAAATCAGTAGTGGACTCCAACTAGGTAATAACCAAAACCTCGAAAATTTAAACGCAAGTGGAACAGGTATAAACAACGAACAAAACACACACAATAATGGAAACTAAACTTTCATTTATTTATTTTTCTTGTATAATCTAAACCAAAACATATTTTTTTTGTGAATAAAATGTTCCAACTTGCCGTTTTACAGAAACCTGTCATGTATTCTAGAATTTTTTTTCATAAATCTATTGAGTTCTTCAATAGAATTAACCTTTTTAATAAGTATAAACCCGTCAAATAACAAAAATAGAAACTCCATGTCTTTCAATATATCAAAGTTTTTTCTTAAAAAATCAAAGTACGTAGGTTTTTAGAAACATTTTATCACACTTTTAAAATATCAGTCGAGAAAAACTCGGAGATTCTAAAAATAGAAAACTATTTTGGAAAGATATTCCTTATAAACGGAATTTTTTATGCTCATGAAAAGTATGAGAGAGTTGATCGGATTGATCGAAACACGTTTAATTGGAAACTATTTATTAAATTTCAAGATAAATCTAGTTAAAAAAGATAAAGTAAAGATAGTATTAAGGTGCTTGTGATTGTACATAAATGGTTTTTCCAAGGTTCATACCACATGAAGGGCAAACGTGGTTATCATCTTTAAGAGATTTTACTAATAGAGGAATCCACGCCAAAGGCCAACAAACGGCTGCAGTACCTATTACTGCCAAACCCATTTTCTTTCCGTTTTTCTTTTTAAGTACAGTTACAACGTTTTGATGGCAGCTTGGACAAGTTATGTTTACTGGAACTCCTTTGACTTTAGTCATTGTTGGCCCCTGAACAGAAACAAATTCTGGTTGATACATAGGCAATGCTCCATTTGTTGCTTGGTGGGGTTCTGTTGTTGGCATTTGTACTTCTACATTTCTTTGTGAATAGTCCTGGCTGTCGAATTGTACAGGATTATTTAGTGGATTGAGTGGGGACTTTTCGTCTCCAAAAGCTTCTTCGTACTTGGTGCTCATA
>MBFT01000321.1:33681-51875 GCA_003086725.1 Furculomyces boomerangus | reverse complement strand
CAAGAGTTTATTTTTTCCAATAGTCGAATTTATTTCCATTTCATCTATTCGATTAAATATCTCTACATACTTGAGGTTTTGACCTTTGTTCGATTTCACAGAATACTTTGCATTTTTTGTGTTGAAATTCTCTTTTTCTACAAAAAGCGATTTTGGAATTATACCCGCAAACTCCTTGTAAGAACATGGGTACTTCCTTAGTGATCTCAATATAGCAAAACTGGCATCAGGTGTTGGCCAAAATCTTTTTTTTACAAGCTCGTTATACCTGTTGCAAGCTTCTACTATCTTTCCAGTTTCAGAATAGTGAATAATAACTAGTGATTCCGTTTTTCTAAAAAATTCAGCGCCATATGCATCTTCTTTTGCCACTATAGTATTTCTTTCTGGGCTGGAGCTGTTGTAAAGATTTGCTGGACTAACCCCACCAAAAAACGAATTTTGCATGGAAGGAATGTCATCTCCAATGATTTTTTCTAAATTTATATCAATGTCAGTTGTTGGAATTTCATGTTTTTTCTCTTTAATCAAAAAGTATAGTTTTTCAAGAGCAATTGGTGATACAATCATATTATCAGTAAGCATTGAACTATAATGTTTCCATGACTGTACCAAATTCTTAGATTCACAAAGCTCAACTATTTTGCTTGATCTGTATGCTGCAGATTCATTCCAAAGTTTTCTTTTAGATAAAATTTCATCAGACTCTTCCATTAAATGACTTTGCTCAAAATAATTGGTTTCTTTTATATTCCGGAAACCAGTAGCTGATCTATATCTGGTAAACTCTAAATTACCATTATAACTGTTAAAAATTGCCTTTGTTCCTTGTCTAGTAAGCTCCTTATTAATATAATTTGATGCTAGGCGCATACATTTTTCGTTTTTAATATCTCTCCAATCTATATTCTTGCTATCCAAGTCGAGTTTCCACAACTTTGTTACCAACAAAATCGATTTTTTGATTTCTAGACTGGTCAAGTACTGAAAAGTATGTTCTTTATCAGGGGAATTGTTTTTGATGTGTTTTTTGTTTTTTTGAAGAAGGGTTGTGGAATGTATTTGACTTGAAATTTCAGTTTTTTTGTGGAAAGTACTTGCGGCCATCAAAACTAAACACCAATATGGTGCATCGAAATCAGTTTTATCATGATTTTCAAAATCTTTCTGTAGTAGTGGGTACGTATGATTCGCAAAAAAGGAAAACACTGAATACATGATTTCTGATGTCAAATGCGATTTAGAGTCCAACAACGATCCATAAAACTCATTCAGTATTTTTGTAGATAAATAAAAGCCAAACTTTTCTCTATTTTCTTCAATCATATTATGCACAAATGTTAAAAGATTGGTGTTCCATTGTATCGCTCTGTAAATATCAAGAGGACTAGTTTCAGGTGAATTTAAAGGAACCAGCAAATTGGATATCGCACTACCCATCTTTATAAAAAGATTTTCGGAATTCTTTCCTATGGTGACTATTTCCCCTAAAATCTTTTTTAGGGTTTGTTCTACCCAGCTATATTCTAGCAAGTACCCAGCTTCAATACGCAAAGATTTGGATTTTCCAATCGACCCTAGGATATTTATTGCCATATCCAAACTTTTTAATTTATCAGTTTCTGAAGAATCTAATGGATCAAACTCATTTTTTGATGTATAAATCGTGTTGTTAGGATTGTCCACATTTTTTTCTGGTTGAGATTGTTCTATTTCTTTCATAATATCGGAATAGTACATTTTTTGTACGAAGGTTTGAATTAGTGCTGCTTTTATAGTTACAGGGATTTGAATTTCCCACCTTTTTGACAAGATTTCACATACTTTGGTGATACTTTTGTATATAGACTCGATGTTTTGTTTGTTTAGTTTTGAGTTGGTATCTACTTTATCTAGTTCACTTTCCAATACAAGTAATTGGCATTGCAAAACCAATCCAAAAGTGTCTTGAGTTGCCCTGGGAATTAAATATGTATTCATTTCGCTTTTTTTTGAACTGCGTATTTCCATTTTGAAAAAAAGATCCATTGCTTTGTCATAGTTTCCAAAAACAAACAATCCTCTGATAACTGCATTGAATGTAGCAGCAGGATAGCCTATTTTTAGATCTGTAGTATTTACCATTAGTGAATCGTATGCTTCTTCTACACGATTTTGTGAAAGTAGTGCATAAATATGTTGACTGGCAATTAAACCCTCCCTCCAGCGAATTTTTTTGAAACTCAAATTAGTTTCTTCTAGTTCTTCTAGTTGCATATTTTCAAGATTGACTTTCCAACGCTCTAAAAACTCGCGGTAAACCCATTGCTCCTTATCCCATTTTTTTGCTATTCTAAGGGATTGGAGATAAACCGAACTATCTAAAGAATTCATGCTCCAAACAAGTTCTTCATTGGACATTTTTTTCGTTGTAAAATTGTGGCTAGATTGGTCTGTGTTTTCAGAGTTTTTGAAGGGAAAAAGATAGTTATCAGAACTGGTGATATTGTTAAAAGTAGTTGATAGATTTTCAATTTCTGAGTAGTTTCCTTTAATTGCCAACGCTTTTAGAACCAACAAGAACACTTTTCTGAAATTCGTTAAATCCAAATTGTTTTTTGTATCAGGAGTTTCTATAGATGAAAAGTGTTTTAAATGTTTTTTTAATAACTTACAAGACTCTTGAACAAAATTAATTGATTGTAAAGATACTTTATGATTATTTAGCCTGGTTGTTGAAAAAGAAACTGATATTCTATATTTTTTTAGAAATGATATCCACGACTCAGTGAATGTTTGTTCATTATTGTTTTTATGGGTTTCGTTGCGATCAATTTTCTTTTTATTTATAGAGTGTGATATCTTGTTTGGAATTATGAAAACTCCAAAACTTTCCTTTTCCAGAATTTTCGATGATCTGGCATCAATACCAATAAGGCGACGAGTGGGTCCTTTATCTATTGTTTTTCTAGCCCTAGTTTTTTCATTCTCATCATTCACAATCTCTTTATAACCATCCTTTTGGTTTTCGTTTACCAAGGAATGTCCTTTAAGCACACTTTTATCCAAGTATAAACTACTGGAAGCAGTTAAATCACCATAAATGCTATTTTTTTCGATTTCTATTTGAGTATCAAGCTTTGCATAAAATGATATCAGCTCATAAACACATTCTTCAGAACAGTCAAAGTTTGAATTTTCTAAAATTTCAAGTAGGGTTTGTACCTTTTCAACTATTTTTTGGTATTCTTGAATCCTTGTGTTAAAATTTTCGATTATTGCAGTATCATTAAGTGTGGAATCTAGATCTTGTTGGTTTTTGTTTGTTAAATCAAACCTGTTTTTATAAAAAACGGAATAGTCGCTTGTAAGTAATTTGATCAATAAAGTTTGTAAATACTTAGGATCCAGAATTCCATAAAGGAAACCAGGTTTTGTAGTGACATGATCCAGATTTGAATATGGAATGGTGCTTTCAGAGTTTTTTTCTAGATGATTTGATCTTTGTAAATACCCCAGTGCATACAAATGATCAAAGATTTCTTCTGAAGATAAGAAAAGTTCACCTGAAAGAGCATGGTTCAGCCAATGGTTGGGATCTACACCTTCGATTGTTGGAAGATCATTGGGGAAGTATGATGTAGTGTAGTATCTAAATGCGAGACAATTTTGACAGTTTGGTAATATATTATTATAATAGCAAGTCTTTGTTGGTTTGAATTTGTTGGAATGATTCAAAGCAATTTGTTTGGAGGGGGTATTGAATCGTTTGAGGGTTTTTTTTAAACTGATTGATTCGAGTTTAGGCAAAAGAAAACGGAAATCTGTTGTTAATAGTCTAGTATTGCGGTTTACATTCCTGTGTATCATTTTGCAAATGATTCCAAATCTCTATGAAAAGGATTCGCATGGATTTAAATTAGAAAGAGATTTCAAAATTAAAAAAATTGGATTTTTGATCCAAAATTTGAATGTTTTTTGAAACTCTCTTTTGTACTTTTAAATAGTCTAGTATCCAAACTTTGATATACCAACTAGATTCTCTTATTTTCATCATTGCTTATAATATTTGGTATACTTTTGATAAAGCAAAAAGAAGAGAAAGTTTAATGGATGATTTGTATTTTATTTAAAAAGAACAACATGCGAATTTACTCTTCCTCGACTTTCCAGTAATCACCAATAACAGGAGTCTTGGATAAGATGTCCTTCTTGACAAGTGGGACTTGAGAAACAAGCAACATAACAGTAACTGCTGCAAATCCTGCCCAACCAGCAGATGAGCGTACCCTGAAAAGCATATTGGGTTAGTTTATTAAGTTCTTTAAGAGAGCTTTAATGGAACTTACCAGAATCTGGCTCTTTCGGCTGTCATTCCTGCAACGCTGAATTGTGGTTTGTAGATCTTGTGTGGATTGACCATTTTATCTAGAATCTAGTACCAAGTAATCAGATGTGGTTTGAAATTAGAAATATATTGTGAAATGTTAAGTTTGGTGTGGAAGTGGTGTGGAATTGGTTTGGGAGTGTTGATAGTACTAACCTTTGTTTTTCAAAAATTAATGTTGAAAAGAGAGGAATCCAAATCTAAAATTGATATTTCTTATCTGTTTTTTCAGTTTGCTACTATTGGCCGAAAACCAAAGGATAAACTTTTGTATTTTTTATGGGCTATTGAATACATCCAATAGACAATCTGAAAGAATATTGATGTTTTTCACATTATTCTTGTTATTTCTTCAACATATTGTTTTATACCAACAAGATGACTTCAAAAACCGAATCAACAAAGAAAAGAAGACTCAGCATATGGTAAATCCAGATTTTTTAGCTTTGACTTATCAAATGTAGTATGGTTACAGATTTTTTCTACCCAAACATTGGTGGTGTAGAAAGTCATGTTTATAACAATTCCCAATGCTTGATCCTTCGCGGCCATAAGGTAAAAACATCTCCAAATCCCAAAAATATCATGCAAACACAATTCAATTTTAGGTTGTTGTGGTTACACACCAATATGGAAACAGGAATGGTGTTAGATACTTGGCTGGCGGCCTTAAAGTGTACTATGTCCCTGCACCATTGATAGTCGGACAAGCAAGCTTACCAACATTCTTCAGTACATTTTTGATATTCAGAAACATTTTTATTCGAGAAAAAGTACAAATAGTTCATGGTCACCAGGTAATTCATTTTTATAAAACCCAAATTCCAATATTTTTAGGCATTCTCCACTTTTTGTCACGAGGCGATATTGCATGCTCGATCCATGGGATTAAAAACCGTTTTCACTGACCATTCACTCTTGGGATTTGCCGACGCATCTGGAATCTTGTTAAACAAACTTCTAAAGTTCACTTTATCTGATGTAGGACATATAATATGTGTGTCGCATACAAGTAAGGAGAATACTGTGCTTCGGGCAGCACTAGATCCAAAGATAGTTAGTGCGATACCGAATGCGATAGTAGCAGAGCATTTTATGCCAAAACCTAAAGGCATGGTATTGGATAAAGATAGTGAGAAATGGGTTACAGTGATAGTTTTGAGCAGATTGGTGTACAGAAAAGGGATGGATCTGCTTGTAGTTTCGATACCTCGTATTTGCAAAACGTTCAAAAATGTTCGGTTTATTATTGGTGGCGAGGGCCCAAAACGTGTGGATTTGGAACAAATGCGAGAAAAATATGCATTACAAGACCGTGTTGAACTGTTGGGCAAAATTAGTGCCTCCCAAGTCCGTGGAATACTTATCAGAGGCGACATATTCCTAAATACGAGCTTGACAGAAGCTTTCTGTATAGGAATAGTTGAAGCCGCCAGCTGCGGACTAATGGTAGTTTCTACGAAAGTTGGTGGGATTCCTGAAGTTTTACCAAAACATATGCTCGAATTCGCAAAACCCGAAGAAGACGATATTGTTAATGCACTTGGAAAAACCATTTATAAAGTAATTGCAAGAAAATCAAAACTTGCAGAAAAATCAAAAACACTCGTTAGTTCAAACAAAACCTTGGATAAACCAAAATTCAAAATCTCAGATAAAGATTTTGCGGATTCAGATTCTGAAAGTAATGATTACATGAGCCCTCACAGTTTCCACAACCAAGTCAAGAACATGTACTCGTGGCACAATATCGCATACCGCACAGAAACTGTTTACTACAAAGTTATCCGCATACCCGAACCCCCACTAATCGAACGTCTACGATTGTATTATGGATGTGGCAGAGTCGCTGGAAAACTGTTTTGTATGGTTGCTGTAGTAGACTTTTTGCTATGCTTTCTTTTTGAACTCTTGTTTCCGGCAAGTGAAATTGAAGTCGCCCCAGAATTTTCCATTGAAAAGTACAACAAAGTAAGTTTCCTTTTCTTTTTTCCAATCTAACCAATTTGCAGCTTTTACAATCAAATAGATCAAAAAAAGCAGGTTCTGATATAATCCAAAATTCTTTATAAGTTTACTTTAAAAATATTATATATATATAAGGCTAGCTTCAACCTAAAAACAAAAAAATGAAGATTTGCTCTTTTTCCGTCCTCTATACTCCTCCATCTCTTCCTGCAAATCTTTGAACCGAGACTTCCATATATCTCTGTCTTTGGTTTCCGACAATACCATGTTCTTCGCCTCACTGATTTCGTACAATAACTTGGTGTTCTGCTCTTTCAATAACTTTGATTCGTTACCAACACGCAATAGTTCGTTTGTGTATCGATCATTGTCTGTCTTTAATTCACAAATGTGTGTTTCAAAGTTCGATAAATTCTCTTCAAGTGCACTTATCAATGATTTGTGTGCACGCAGCTCATCTTCCAAACCTGATATTTGGCCCAATTTCGACTCCAGCCTCTTCTCAGATTCTTCAAGTTTCACTCGTGCTTCCTCAAGCTCCGCTTGCAAACTGACAAGCTTATAAATATCTGATTTACTGTTCAGATCCGTTGTTAATGAGTCCATTCCATCAACACTAAACTTCCCCGTTTCGATATCATCAACCAAACTATCCTTATTCGAAACCAGTGGGATTTGATCAGTTTTCTTGTTTTTAACACCACCTGAATCTGTGTGTCTAGTGCCTGCACCAGCAACATCCTTGCTACCACTATACTTATCTTGATCAATTGAATTAAATTGGGGAATACTGATATCATCAGATTCATTTTCCAATGGAATTGGTTTTTCTTCGGTTGAGTTTTCATTCTTGCTTTCAATATAAACGCTTTGTTTTTGAATTCCACCATCACTTGAATTTTTTTGTTGCTCAGTTTTAATACTTTGATTCTTTGAGTATTCATATCCCTCGAAATTTTCAATTACCAAATTACTGGGATTTATTTCTGAATCTACATCAATTCCGCTAATGGAAATGTCGTTTTTATTGATGTTGGTATTAAGCAAGTAACTTGGCTCTACTCCGTTAATTTCCTTATTTTCTGTTTTAACATCTTTTCCAACTTGGTGTTCCAAAATGTGGCTGCCAAAGTCACTTGAAACTTTTTCCTTGTTTTCAGCTTCTTTGAGTTTGTTCACGTTAAGTTTACCATTGTTTAGATTTGTAGAATTAAGAATATCAAATGACATTTTTTCCAAATTGTATGTCGTTTGTCTTACTGCACCAAGAGATGGCTGCTTGTTTATCACTGACAGTTTGCTAGACTTGACTCTCCTCAAATCTGAATATAGATCAGCAAAATTGTTGTCTAAGGGCGAGTCCATACTGTTGTTACCGTAAGGACTTTCCAAATCTTGGAATTGGTCATAGTTGTTCCAGTAATTGTTTGAACCAAAGGATTCCAGCCTCAATAAATTCTTTTCTCCATTTCTATCACTACCTTTAGTGTTTATGTTTCTATCCTTTATAATTATTCTTGGACTTTTCAAACTGTCGACACTCAGTTCATAGTGAACAAGTTTATCGCGTTGATTGATATTGCTCATATTTGGAAGACTTGGCTTTGATTTGATGTCAGCGATTAGTTTTTCTTGTCTCCGAAGTCTTGCATGCTGTTCTTCAATGATGATCTGGTAGCTTGAAATTTCTTGGTTTAGTTTATCTCTCTCATCAACAAGGTTTTGGTATAATTCCATTGAAATCGCTTGAGATTCAGGTCCGTCATTACTACTTACAGAGTCTAGTAATTCAATATTTGCATTTATGGAAGCAATTGAAGAACTTGTATCACGATTATTGTGTTTATGGACAGCTACGGTCTTGGTTGGAGACTTGTTATCTTGGGTGCTCTTGATGGAAATTATCCCTACATTTTCTGTTTCAATGCTTTTATCTACCTTGATTTTGTTTGTCTCTGGAACTTCCTCAAAAATTTCGTTTGGTGGTAGTTGGTTTTGATCATTTATATCAAACTCTTCAATAGTTTTTTTGGGATGGAATCCAAGCTTTGTTGGTGATTGCTTATCATTAAGGTTGTTATTATTATACTCGAGCTTGTTTTTGCATTCGTTTCCTTCTGTTAATGTAGAGTACCTGTTTCTTCCTTGTGGGATTTTTGAGGAGAGTGCAAGCAACATTGATTGTGCCTCAAGTGCCTCCATTGTCTTTGTTAGTTGGTCATTCATCGAAACAAGAACGGATTTGTTTAGTAGAAGCTTATTAACCTTGGCTAACAATTCTTGGTGGATAGATTTGATTTGGTTGAAGTCTGTGACAGAGTAATCAAGATCAAGAAGATATTGTGGAACAGGCCCTGGATCAACCACTTCCATTCGCATATGAGTAGCTTTTTCACGTAAAGTACGTGACTGCTCGGATATTGCATGGAGACTAGTTGGAAGCGATGATATAATACTGTTATACTGATTATTGTTAGCATACCCATTTCCATTAATGCCAACCAAAGTGAGATTGTCTTGTGGAAATCTGAAGGTATTCAAATCAGAATTTCCAAGGTTGGTAAGAGATGTAGTTCCAACAGGAGATGTCAAAGGAATTTCGGAATCAAGTAAAGCATGAAGTGAGAATCTGTTATTTGGAGATCCTAAATAGTTGTTGTGTACATAATTCCCACAAAAATCGCTAATAACGGGAGAAGCGTCTATATTAGAAGTTACATTTCCATTGCTTAACAAAATACCAAGTGCAGAAAGATTTGAATTGTAAACATCTGCAAAATATGCTGAGTTTCTTGTACCCGCTAGTGGAGGGATTTGATAATTTTGGGGGGCTTCAATTGAAAGCACAGGTTTAAATGACTGATGACTTTTGGTTTGACTTATATTTGTGGTTGCAAGACCGTGACTATTTCTAGGGTTGAAATGAGTTTCCAAAGATACTGGATTTGCTAAAACTGTTTGTTTCGATGAAAAGTATCCAAAGTTTTCTCTTGTTAACATTAACCTGCGTTCTTCTGGCAACATTTGGCTGATTTTTTCAATTCTCAGTTTGTGCTTTTCAACACTGGCGATTGCCAAATCATCATAAGAAAATCTAGAGCTTTCACGGTTACTACCAAATACATTTTTAGATGATACAAGTCCATTCAAATCATTAGGAGATTTCCTATTTGCGATAAGCTGTTGTAGCTGGTTTAGAGCAGATGAGCGTTCAATAACTTCATTTTGGATGCAACTCAATAAAAGTTGAGCATGCTTTTTGTCATTCTGAGCCTTGATTTTTTCTTGTTCTGCGCTTGCTACGAGCTGGCACATATTATTACGTTCTTTAATGACTTTTTCAAGTTGGGTTTGGACATCAATACATTTCGTGCAACTATCAAACTTATTTTCAGTATTGGAAGATTTTGTGTTATTGAAGCTACTATCAAGCCTGGAAGTTGAAATTTTGTTTCTTAGTTCTTTAATAATATTGTGTTTGCTTTGTTTTTTCTGAATACCTTTAGTTTCAGTAGATTCAGATTGGTATAGAAGACTGTTTTTTTGTAGGTTAGAATCATTTTCAATTCCAGAATACGTAGTTTTGAGTTGGTCCATTTCTCCTTTAAATTTGTTTTGTAATGAAATCAAATCCCTTTCGTGTTCCTTTTCCTGAATTTCCAACTTTTCAGAGAATTCAGCTTTGAGATTTTGAATTTCAAGTTCTCCTTGATTTTTTATTTTTTCAATTTCTGATAATACCAATTTATCTGTTGTTTTACTAGAGTTGTTATCAAAATTATTTGAATTTAGTATAGCATCTTTAGATGCAACCATTCCTCCAATAAGGGAATATGTGGACGATCTTCTGTTGACGGAGGTTTCAAAAATGGATATTTGCGATTCAAGAAGCTTTCTTCTCGCTTCTTCGGTGTGTGAAATATCGCGTAGTTGATGTATCTGAGCTTTCAATGCTACTAATTGGGCATTTTGTGAAACATTTAGTTGTTCAGCAAATGCAACTTTTGTTGATTGTGCAGATAGTTGAATGTTTTTAGATTTTAACTCCTCGTTCTTTTCATTTAACTCCTTTTCCAAGTCTCTGATAAGATTTTCGTATCCTTTAACCATTTCGTTAATCTCTGAATCAAATGTACCTTCATCAAGCTCGTTTTCAACATTGAAATAATCAGAATCGTCCGAACTTGTGGCTAAATCGTATGAACCACGGCTATTACCTTTACCTGTTATTTTATCATTCTCAGAACCACTATCACTATCAATGATGCTATTATTATAGCTGCTATCGTTGAACCCTTCAGAACCAGAACTGAGTCTTTTGTTTCTCAAACTGCTAGCTTTTGATTCTTTTTTATTTAGTTCAGATTTCAGTTTCTTTGGTTTTTGGTTTCTTTTATTTCTTCTGAGAGATGAGCTTTTTCTTTTGGGGATGTATGGGGCTAGTGACAGTCGTTTGTGGTCATTGAACGAAGTAATTATGGGCAATAAATGGCTGGGTGTAGTATTTGTCAATACTCTTTTTCTACTACCTTCAGACCCGGTCGATCCAATTTGATGGTTTAGTCTTCCTTTAATATTTGTTCTTGAGTTTTTGTTTTTCGGAGTTGAAAATAATGATTCTTCGTCTATGCTATTAGCAAAAGAGCCTTTTTTCCCCATTGAAACTTGGTCGTTTAATTTATCATTTGGATTTATGTCACGATATTGAGAGTTTAGTTCCAAGTTTATGTCATTCTGGTCAAAAATTCTATCATCCGTGAATATTTCTTGATGACCTGGATTGTTGGATATTTTGTAGTTCTTTTTGTTTTTTGGTACGCTTTGGTCTTCGAGTTCGACGCATAGTTCATTATATCTTAGAAGGAGGTCAGTATATGCTTCATTTGCGGTTTCAAGTTCGGATTCCATGTAGTTAATTTTTTCTTCAAGGATAAATTGTTTGCTTTGTGATGGCATCAGTTCAATATTGTCGTTTTGTTGGGTGGCGTGGCTGTGAGTATTGTCCCCAAGATTTTTAATTGAAATATCAGTATCTTTTGACGCGGAAGTTCTACTAGCGAGTTCTTCTTTGAGTCTTGCAACTTCTTGTCTCAAGAAAGCGATTTGTGTGTGGAGGGTAGAGTCTACTGATTCCCAGTTGCTGAAGCTTTTGTTTTTAATGTTATTTGCACGAGATGCATATTTCAAGGTGTTTAGAGTTTCCATAACGTCGCTTTCAGACATTGATACACAGGCAATCATTAGGGTATGTGCGGTGCCACCCAAAGAGTCTTGTAGTAGTCTGGTGAGTTTGGAATCACGGTACGGAACGAAGCTGTTCTGGCTACTGTTATTTCCATTTTGGGCGGAATATTTATCTTGGGCGTCACTGAGAGCGGATATAACATTTCCAAGAGCTAGAAGGCCAGAGTTTATGGATATTCCTTCTCTTGCACGATCGCCAACTGCTTGTGTTTTTTTGAGGCGTTCTGATCCAGCCAAGTCAACAAAATTGAATTTCGATACGGAGCGCATTTCTATTCCGTTTCTGATTTCTGTTTGAGATTGAGCGATCATGTAGATGGCGTGGGATCTTGAAGATTGTGTATTCATTTTTGTTTTTCCAGTTTGTCTGACCATACTTCCATCAAGCAGAAGCGACATTGCATCTTCAACTGAGGAAATTTTTTGTTCTATAGCACCACTCCAAATAATTCTTCCATGGGTATCTTCTCTAATTAAAATGGGGGATCTTGAAAGATTTCCTCTAGCTTCGGAAATTAGGTCGATAAGGTCTTCGTTGTAAACTTCAATGTAACTGACTTTGAATTCTCTTTTGATTTGGTTTTGTGTGTTTGACGAGTCTTGATTTATTTTGTTGAATAGCTCTTCTAAAGCAAACCCAACAACACCTTTTTCGCCGTATTCACCTTTTGTTCCCATGGTATATGATTTTCCAGAGGACGTTTGACCATAAGCAAGAATGGTGACATTGTATCCTTCAAAGAATTTGTTTACTAGAGCGGAAGCCGAGTTTTCATATACTTCGGTTTGGGTACTGGTGGGTCCAAAAACGTGGTCATATTTGAATAAGCGGGGGACGCCGCCTACTTGGCCATAAGATCCGAGGACACGGATCTCGTTTTCGTTTTGGCTGAAGTCAAGGATGTTGTTTCTTTGTTTGTGGTTTTTATGAACTTTTTCGTTGTTTGAATCGTCATTTGGTCTTATTCTTATTGCTACTTGAACTTTGGTTGAGGTGTGTTGATTTTGAGTGTTAGATTCGGAGCTAGTTTTTGGGGAGCCAAGGTTTGATTTTTTGTCGTTTGAGGGGTCAAGATGAGTAGAATCGATTTGGTTAGTTACAAGTCCCATTTCAGAAAGATGGGGGGATCTTGGGATTCTGGAGTTTCGAGGAATAAATCGTTGGAAGTAAGGATATAAATTACAATGGGAATGACAAGCAGAGTACTTGTTGGAAATGTAAATATGGGTTGGGGTATAGTAAGTAAAATACGGACTGGGTATAGTATTAAAATACGGAGGGTAGTTTGCTTGGGAAATACTGGGACGTGAATATCAGGAAATGGGAAGGGATAAAAGAAGAGGTTTTTTTTGTGGAAGTTTTAAGTGATTATAAATGTGGCTGAAAAATGATTTGGGGAAAAGGTGGCAAGGAATGATAAATGGCTGACACCAATTCATGTCAAAATGGGGTGTCAAAATGAGATGCTCTTTTACATAATTCTATTTTTGAAACTGATACAAATTTCATTAAAATGCACTTAGTCACTGTAAATTTTGCTTTTTGTATATTAAATCGGTGCAGCCAATAGCTGGATATGAACACTCGAAAAGTTTATGGTTAAATTGATTCACAGCCAAAGGTGTTTGGTCAAAAAAGGTTTCACACTTATCTTTTTGACTATTTCGTACAAACTTCTCAGTTTTCCAACAACCAAGCGTTATTTTTACTATTGTACCTTTTTAAGCTTTTTTGGAAGAGATGTTCTCATACTACAAACTATGGATGCTATTTTTGTTATTTTGCATCAATTGAAACAACATGCCAATAATTACCCAGAATTCCACTTGAACAGATGCGCTGTATGAAATTATATATATTAAAAAGCTTCTTTTTGGATTGATCAATGTAAAAATAAATCTAGCTGAGCAAATAGTTAAAAACAAATAAGTCTCCTCAAAGTACAAAGTAAACTAATAAAAAAGAGGAAGGTGGCAAGAGTTTATGGTGTCAATTTAGTATATTTTATATTTTACCAAAGTCAAGTTTCATCTAACTTTACTACTGTTCTAAAAACCATCCATAATGGCTGAATTATATGATCTTTTCTATTTTTGTTTTAATGCCCTTAAAGACAAATGTTTGGGCTTCTTTTCACAGTGATTATAATCTGTATCATCAAGAAGTATCATCGATCCATAAAGAATCAAGAACATATATCAACGAAAATTACAAAATGTATTCACCGTGTACAAATTTAGTATAAATTAAATATTTGTGAGCTAGAACCAAATTCGTGGAAAGATATATAAGGTTAGAAAGAGGAAATAGAAATTTCCAATAATTTATTCAACTGACTGATTCTTTTCAAAAGGATAAACCCAACTTTTTTTTGTTCATAGTGATATTCGCTTCTAGTTAATGATTTACATAAAGAAATTTCTTTATTGTGGTTTTCAATTGTTCTAGTTCTTGGCATTATATCAAACTTTAATGACCAAACATTATATTTCGCATGAATGGTAACAATTAATGCAAAACAAACAATATAATTCCAACATTATAGCTTGCGAATATAAAAAGCACTTGTTTCCAATTCCCTTAAAACACATCAACCATGAATGAAAAAGAGAGAGAAGCTTTTGGCTCTAATCCAACATATAACAACCAAAATCAAGGTTCTAGTACTAACCCTTTCAATGAACAAAACAACAACAATCGTTTGAATTCAAATATTTTGTCAGGTGAGTATTTATACCCAATCATTTTAGGATTAAAATCCATAAACTTGTAGATTATGGAACTGGATATGAAAACACGAGTCAACAACAAAACGCCACTCCTAACCCACCACAATATAGTCAGGCGTATCCTGGAAATGTGCAGTTCCCTTCAACAAACCAATACACAAGCGCAGACTATCAGTCATCAAAAACAGTGACTTCTACATCAATGTTGGTGAATGGAATGCCAGCTATGCAAACATCCTCAAGTGTAGGTGGGCCGTATGGAGTTCCAGGAAACACACCACCAGTACCACCACAAAATAACCCAACACCCGCACCAGTTTTAGTAAATCCACAAGGAGCAGTTGTTGAGGAGATTAGTATGAAGAAGTATAAGGGTACGCCAGTGAATATAACTTGTCCAAACTGCAAGCAAAATGTAGTGACTCAAATAATAAAAAAGCATGGTGGGAAAGCAATAGCAGCAACTGTTGGTATGGGTCTGGTATTCTGGCCTTTGATGTGGGTTCCACTGGTGATGGATTCCATGAAAAGCAAAAGACACGAATGTCCTTACTGTAAAGCAGATTTAGGAAAAACCATTTACGTTGAGGCAAAAAACATGAAAATAATTTAGTTTATTTTTCGGAATTCATTTTTATCCAATAAAAAGATTATGAGTTTTTCGGCAAGGAGTTTACAGCCAATGGGGTGAAACGAGGCGAAAAGAGCAAAGAGTTCCTTTTGAGGCTTAGATATTATAAACAATTTTGAAGGGGCGAATAGAAACAAAATAAAAAAATCTATGTACATTAGTAATCTCCTGAATAAAGTTACATCAATTTATACCAAATCAGAAGAGGCAGCAAATCTGGCAAATTAAAGGCTAGGATTAGATGTCAAAAGATTTGGCTTTGTTGATATAAGCGGAAGATAGGCCAAGTTGCTTCCAATAGCCCATCTTGGATAATAACAAATGTCTCAGCGCGACCTTCCTATTCGTTTGGCTGTCGCCTTCTTTTTGCAGAGCTTCTTTTCTTGCTATATATAAAACCCATTTCCCATTTCCGTTCAAAAATTCTTTTGTGGTTTGTACAGCTTTATTTATACTCTTAAATTAAAAACTCTTCTCTTTCTGCTTTATACAGATCCTGTTAATTTTTCTGTCTCACTAATCATCCCCAGTAGAACCTAAACAAAATGAACCCTGCATTCAGAGCTAAAGTTAAACCTGGAGCCGCTATCGTCTACCTCGAAAACGACAAACTCTACTTTTGCTCAAACGACAGCTTTGTAGACACAACTGGTTTTGATAACAAAGAACTAGACAACTACAATATCTACGTATCTGGCGACAAACGTACCTGCGACAAAGTATCCCCCCCTCTAAACTCTGCAAACGCCTTCACCGCAAACTGGAAATTGGTAGTTCCACTACTCTTGTCCGTTTTAGTTGCCTCCCAAATGTAACTGAGACACCTACCCCTGTTTTTTGTTTTGATATTCTAAATAAAGCTTGGTTCATAATTGAACTTTTTAATCCTCAACCCGGAGTTTTTCGATTTATAATTGCTTCTTTAAACAAAACTATAGTCAAAGCTATGCTTTAGAAACTAATACTAAATAACTTTTAGTTTTTGTCTTGTAAACTTACAAACTCTATTTTTTACAAGATAACTTTTAAATCCTCATAAAAGAAATAAAGCACATTTACAAATTGCCTATAATTTCGCATCTTTCATTTTTATTAAGCTTATTGGTGCACAAACATTGGCTTTTTTTTTTATTGAAACATCATCATTTATCTAAAAAAAGTGTTCTTTTATTCGGGTTTGTTTCAAAAAAACCCCCAAATATGTTTTAACTCGTTCATCCCAGAACAGAAATGTAAATTTTTTTTGATAGGACAGAACTTGTTCAACCGTTTTTTTTCTCGATTTCCTTTTTGGAAATTTTTTGTCTACAAGATCATTTCCATTCTTTTTTTTATCTAAAAAAACACTCTTTTGCCCAACGAACAAATACTACTGGCCAATTTTTTAGAGATGTTGATTGGATAGTAATACCAAAACGGATAATTAAAAAATGAGAGAAACTACACTTTTTAGAAAACTATTACCCAATGATGTTATTTTAAACCAATAGAAAAACTAGTTTATGGACGTGGAATAGGGAAATAGTCCTGAAATATTAATTCTCTACACAAAGCAGGCATTTCCAAGTTCGCAAAATGTATACTTTCTCTTTCCCTCTTAAATTCAATCCAAGCTTCGACCACTAAATATGTACATTAAACGCCAACAAATATTTGAAGATGAAAACCAAGAACCATATCCACAAGAAAGCCCTCCACCATACTCCGAAATAGAGTTTACACCAAATATTCTGAATTTAAACGCAATACAATTAACCGAACCTCAAAATTCATTGAGTCGAGAACAACCCATAGATCAGAGTATAAGCCAACCCATAAATCAGAGTGTAAGCCAACCCATAGATCAGAGTGTAAGCCAATCTACAGATCCAGTTGAAACCGTTATTCCTGGGATATCAATAGACAAGGCAAAAAGAGAACCAGTAAACATAACTTGTCCAAATTGTCATAAAAACATTGTAACTAGAATAAAAAGGGTATATGGCAGTAAAACACTCTTGTGGGTTATAGCGATGTCATTGTTTAATTGGCGTTTTATGTGGGTTCCTCTACTATTCGATTCTTTGAAAAACATTAAACATCTTTGTCCTTCCTGTGGTATAAAATTGGGAAAACTGGTTTATCTAAAACCAGAAACTCATTGATGCCAACTTTATACCAGTATTATTTAGCACTATTTGTATGTAATTTTCCGTAGAAGTTTTGAATAGCTATTTATTTACCTAATATGGAGCCTTGTTGCAGGTTTTATAAAATCACTTGCTTGGTGCCTTCAATAATAATAAACGCATTACTTTTAAACCAAAGTCACAAGTTTGCAATATACCAGAATGAGTATTTTTTATTGGTTGTTTTCAACAATAGAGTGAACTAATGTCCAATAAAAAACAGTCTGAATTTTAACAATAAAATCACTCAAAATTATAACTTGTGACAAGGTTTTGCTTCTCTGAATGGATGTTAGTACTTTTCGTGGAAAACACATTTTCTCAGTCCATAATACCAAGTCACTTACCTTGGCATTTGCCAAGACCACAAAAACTGCGTCTAAAACATTTCCAACCAAAAAAATGTTTTTATGCAAACAAAGACATTTTTCTCCAATAATCCTCAACCAAAAAAAATATCCCTAGCATAAAAAACTTATATAAAGCTCAGCTTCGAACTTCTACTTGCATCACAAACTGACAATAAAAATATGAACACTAGATACCAAAAAACTTCTAGTGAAGAAAAACTCCCTCCCTACCAGGAAGACAACCCTCCAGTATACTACAATGCCCATCCCCCACAAAGAAATATTAATCAGGTGACACCACCCGGACCTTACGTAGTAGTCACTGGCGCGCAACCTACGTATCAAATTGGAAGCTGCCCATGCGGAATAGACTATAGCTATCCATATGGACAATGCTACACTTGTCCGTGTGGACAATATTATGGGAGAAGAACCAGAGGATGTGGTAGATATCGAAACAGCGGATGGTGTGGATATGGCAAAAGTGGATGCGGCGGATATGGTAATGGTGGATGGGGTGGGTATCACAACAACGGGTGGGGTGGATATCGTAACGATTGGTGTGGTGGATATGGTAAATGGGGATATGGCGGACGGGGATATGGTGGATGTAGAAATAATGGAGGTTGTAATCTACAATAGCCTCTATAAACAAACCAATTTATACTGGTGAATGTATTTTACCAAATAACAACCAAGTCATAATTTTTTCCCTAGAAACTATAAATCTTGATACT
>MBFT01000321.1:16468-28324 GCA_003086725.1 Furculomyces boomerangus | reverse complement strand
CCTTTAATTGTTAATCCAGAAAACAAATCCTCTGCATTTTGAAGATCAGATTCAACAATTCTTCTCTTATCCATTTCCTTTTTGGATACTGATTCTATAACCTCTTCAGGTTCTGGATTTTTGGCTGGTTGTGGGGCTTTTGGTGGTGGTGGTAGAACTTCATATCCACTTTCTTCTTCACTTGCTTCGCTTTCTTCTTCAGAATCGTCCCAGTTGTCCTTTACATCTTCGTCGCTTTCATCTTCTTCATCCCACTTCTTCTTTTGAACAAAAACTGTACCGTCTAATATAACAATCTTTATTGATTTTAAATGTAAATAATTAACTTGCCTGTGTTTGACATTTTGTTGTTTCTTAAATAAAAAGCTTTAAAAATTTTTTCGATTCTTTTCTTTTACTTTTAACCACTAACAATTATTGGCTCTTACATATAACTACACATTATTTATGATGAATGCAGCTTATGAAGAAGCCATCGACAAAAGCACAAGCTCACTTTTCCAAGACCTTGTAGACTCTGTAATTAAGGGTGGAATCAACAAGGGAGTGGTTTCAACAATGAATATCATTTTCACAGTATTGTTTATCCTGATCCTCACCATCATGTTCCTTACAGGTCCAAATATACATTTGGTTGTACTAATGGTCATTACAACGTTTCTATACACCGGAATTCAATAGTAAGTAAATTTGTTTTTAGGAAAATATTGATAACTGTTTGAATTAGCATTCTTTCCGAGTATCAGAAAGTTGGTGGTGATAAAAACATAACCACTAATTCTACAACCAAGGAAACAAGTTCAAGTTCAAAACCAAGGACAAAACAAATGAGAAAAAGACTATGACATTTTTGTGTGAGATTTTGAATTGTCAAATTTAGAATAAAGATGCAATAAAGTTTGGAATAAAATACGATTTTTGAGTATATATTTTGAAAATATAAGGAATTAAGATTTTGACATTGCAGCATCGGCAATAGCTCTGCTGATGATGAGTCTTTGGATTTGGCTGGTTCCTTCATAAATCATAAAGATTTTGGCGTCGCGCATGAGTTTTTCGACTGGATATTCAGAATTGTATCCATTTCCGCCAAATATCTGGACTGCATCAGCAGCGCATTTGTTGGCGGTTTCGCTTGCTAGAGCTTTGGCGATACTGGCATGATAAGTGTTACGTTTGCCAGAGTCTCTCATCTGCCCAGCTAGCCATACCATCATTCTGGAAGATTCAATACCAATTGCCATATCAGCGAGCATGAATGCGATGGCTTGGTGTTGGATGATAGGTACGCCCATAGTTTTTCTTTCGAGTGCGTAATTAGTTGCTTCATCAAGTGCTCTTTGTGCGAGACCGACGGCAGCACTTGCAACAAGTGGTCTTGTTGTGTCAAATGCACCCATTGCCACTTTGAATCCTTTTCCAACTGCACCCAAAACGTTTTCATGTGGGATTTCAACATTTTCAAAAGTTATTCCTCTTGTATCACTTGCCCTTTGTCCCATATTCCATTCTTTGCGGCCGACTATTATTCCTGGTGAATCTGCATCAACAATAAAACCCGTGAATGCATTACCTGCATTTGCTTTTGGGTCAGTTTTTGCAAGCAAGAAGTACCAGTTTGCTTTCCCTCCGTTTGTTATCCACATCTTTTGGCCGTTTACTACCCACTTGTCACCATGTTTCACGGCTGTTGTTTTTGCATTGGCAACGTCACTACCAGCACCTGGCTCCGTAACACAATATCCTGCCATGAGTGGCTCCTCAGTCATTCTTCCCAAATACTTTTTCTTTTGTTCTTCGTTTCCTGCAAGAATCACAGGTGCTTCAGCAAGTCCATTGGCTTCTATCGCAGTTTGGATTCCTGTGCATCCATAAGCCAACTCTTCAGAAACTAGGGATGCGTCGAAAACGCCTAGTCCTAACCCGCCATATGCTTGTGGGATATGTGTGTTAACCAAACCGAGTTCCCATGCCTGTTTAATGATTTCTACAGGATATTCTCCAGTTTTGTCGTGGTGACTTGCAGCAGGTAAAATAACTTCGCGACTGAATTTTCTTGCGAGATTTCTAACAGATTCCTGGTCTTCAGAAAGTGTAAAGTCAACGGATTGTGATTTGGTGGTAGCAGTAAAACTTCTTGCAAATCGTGCACTCAGCAACGAATTTGTCTTGCCAAGAACTTTGCAATTTCTTGTAACCGATTTGAAGAATAAAGTATTCATTATGGGTTTAGAACTAAAGAATAAAACAGTTTCATGATTTTCATTTTATTTCGCTTATCAAAAAACAAAACAGTGCATGTGAAAATCTATGTTGTGCAACACTTTTTCCAAACTCTTGTTTCTATTACCAATAAAAATTATACAAATGGTTTCCTTGTCAATGTTTGGTCAATAATAAATAAATAACCAGTTGAAACCACATAATTTTTACAATAATATATTTTTTTCAAAAAGGAAACCTGTTGGAAATAATGTCTCACTACCAAAAAGTCTTAAACAAAAATCAAGACTTTTTATGGTTTGGTTTTATATGGAATTTGTTTTTGCAAGTTTCATTTTCGTTTTGAATGGATTTTTTTGTATATATGTCAACTGATATTCCAAATGAAATGATATTTTATAGTTTGGAACCAATATGGAAATGAAATCAAGGATTTCGATTTGGATAACAAAATGCAAATTGAGGTTTAATATACTCGAGACAAAAAACAGTGCGAAAATCGGGGTTGTAAAAGGATACAATAATGTTCTAAAGTTTTTGGAAGAACATATCATTTTAGTAAACTTTGTTGGTGCCATATTACAACTTGCAACAACGTTCGTTATGATATTCGGTCCAATTATTTTGGAAAACTCCAAGTCAATAAACAAATTCAAGTATTTACGAAAATTCGGTTTACTGGAAACATTCACTCAGTATCTCACACTAACAACACCAATCCAATACTATTTCCTTTTGCAAATGGTCGTCCAAACAACATTCCTCACATTCTGCATTTATTCAACAACCAAAAATAATAACATCTACTTGGATTTACATCTATTACCCACAGCAAACTCCTTGTTTTCCACCATAAACACAGTACTAATCGTAAGTATTCACCTCTTCTACATGTACCAACTTTTTTAGTCATTAGGCCATTTTACTATAGGCTCTCTGTTCAAAGCATCTGGATGTTTAGTAACTACATTGATATACATAAAACTCAACAAATACGTTCCATACACATCCGTGATTGTGTATTTGTGTGTACATGTTCCATTTAGTATACAGTTGGGTTATGAACTATGTTCAACTGCAACAGTGATATATACTGGTGTGGTGTACATGATACATGGGAATAAATTGGGATGGGGTTTGGGATACATTAAGAATGGAGAAGTGAATATGAGGACATTTGGTATAGATAGTAGTGGGCAAAGTGGTGTTATAGTAGCAGTAATCCTAATATTTTTGTGTTTGATTTCATTGACAAGTACAGTTTTTCATCAGAGAAGGGATTTTGTTGTTTCGTTCATGATATTCATATACTTTGTATGTGTATCAATTCAGAATATGGGGTATGTTGCATATGGGGGAACATTACATACACAACAGAAAAATATGGACGATCAAAGTGTTTTTGATGGGGATACGTTGGACTATTATACTGGTGGTACATATTCTGTATTTAGGGTTGCTTCATCAACGACATTGATGAGTTTGATATTTACATGTTTTGGATTTGCTTGGTCAGCAGCAACATTTATAGAGAGGAGAAAATTAAATGATTTGGAATTTAATGAACCCAAACAATATTAAAAACTACTGTTTTAGATTAGAGAAATATTCGGCGACAACACGGCGCTGGATTTTTCCTGTTGCTGTACGAGGGAAAAATTCAGTAATGTATACGGTTTTAGGTACTTTGAATGCAGCTACATGTGTACCAACAAACTTCTTTACGTCGTCAGCTGTCAAACCAGATCCCTCATCTGCAATTACTGCGGCAGCGACTTCTTGTCCATAAATTTCATGTTCTACAGCAAAACATACGGCATCAGAAACACCAGGACATTTGAGGAGCAACGCATCAATTTCCAATGGAGAAATCTTTTCTCCTCCTCTGTTTATCAATTCTTTAATTCTTCCAGTTAAAAACAAATAACCATCTTCATCCAAATATCCTTGGTCGCCTGTTCTAAACCATAGTTTTCCAGGAAACAAACTGTTTGCTTCCTCTGGAACTTGGTTTCCATCCTCACTATATATTTTTGTAAAGCTGCTTTCATTTGCTGATGGATTGTTTAGGTATCCATGTGTTACATTGTCGCCACGGATACATACTTCACCCAAATGGACGACGTGGCCAGCATCATCAAGAATCTTCAATTCAATTCCTTGTGGTATTCCAACACTGGCAGGTTTATGCGCTTTTGGTGGTAATGGGTTTGAACACATTTGATGGGATGCTTCAGTCATAGCGTAAGCTTCGAGAACAGGTGCCTTGAACTTGTTTTCCATGGCTTCAAGTATACTAGGAGCCAAAGATGCGGAACATGAGCGGATGAAGCGGATTTTTGGGAGGTTTTCAGGGACATCTTTTTGGAGTTGAATTTGATGGATAGTAGGAACTAAAAAATTTTTAACTTTGAAAACATAAATATAAAACCAATTTACCTGCAGAATACCAGTTAGATTCGGATTTAATGAATTCGTTCCAGAATATTGTTGCAGAATACTTTAGTGGAAGAACTATTGACGCACCAGCATACAAAGATGACATCACAGAACCTATAAGTCCGTGAACATGGAAAAGTGGCATAACAACAAAAGTTCTATCAGAAGGAGTCAGTTCATAAGACTTTGCGATATTGCGCATTGATTTTGCAATATTCGCATGAGTCAATGGAACAGCTAAATAAAACGTTAGAACAAAGAATTTATAAAGGAAAACAACCAACCTTTTGGTCTTCCAGTTGTACCAGAAGTGTGCAAAACTAGAGCAATATCAGAAGGCTGGACATCAGAAAAGGAATTTTCACTGTAAGAACCCTCAGCAACAAAATGGTGTTTTGTGGGAACAGTTTCGGAATTGTATGGAAGTAGAACTACACCAGAGTGTTGATCCCAAGAAATGGTCCAAACAGGAATACTTAGTTTATCGGCAGCTTTAATACCTTCATGATTAGAGTTTGCAAGGCTTTGGTGGACTATTAGGACCTTTGTTTTAGTATCTTCGAGGTAGAACTCGATTTCGGACTGTTTCATCTGAGAGTTAAGTGGAGCGGCGATTGAGCGCATTAGGGCAGTTCCCAAGAAGGCGATTAGGCATGGAACACCGTTGTTTAGCATTGAGGAAAGGGCGATTCCTGGTGAATATGTATCGCCAAGGAGGGCCTTTGCTTGGGAAATGAAGTTGAGGATTTGGGTTTTGAGGTCAGCATAAGTGAGGTTTGCGTTTGTGTCTGAAGAGTTTGTTGATAGGACGGCTTGGGAAGAAGATTCAGAGTTGAAAATGACGGAAAAGGTGTTTTGATCCATGTTGGGGATTTAACTTTGAAAATAAAAGAACAGAAGTGTGTGATGTCAGAAAGCAAGTGGAACGGGTATATAATAAGAGGAAACGTATGTTTTGAAAAAGTATAGATATCACGTTTTTGGAGTACAAGCTTTCATATTAGCGATCCAATCATTGGGGAGTATAAAAGTCCCAATATTTTTAGTAGTTTGATGAGAAGAGCTGAAAATAAAGGAGAATATTGAAACATTTGATAAGGAATTTTGCTCAGTTTCTCGAAAGATTTTATTTTAGGTAACAGAAAGAGAAAAGTGGGGAAAGTTGGGGATTTCTAATCACACGACAAGACAGGCTTACTTTGCAGCTTTTGCATAATCTTATTTATTGTGCGTATGGGTACAGACATTGGCTGACGTATCCCCATTGTCCAAAAAACCAACTCTATCTCAAAAATATATAAACTCCACTTTTCCCCCATTTCTTTTGCCATACTTTCATTAGAGACTTCCAATTTAACTTTTAGAACAAAATGACTTCAGGAAAACTATTATTCGATCCCAAACTGCTCGGCAACAGAGTATCAAGCATACTACCCAGTGGCTTTGAAGTGCGTCCCCTATCTCTCGAAGATTACAGCAATGGGTTCTACGATTGCATGGAGCAGCTGACAGTTGTTGGCGATGTCACACAAAAGATGTATGCCGATCAGTTCAACAAAATGAAGAGGTCAGAAGCCAAGTTTATTGTGGTGATCGTCGATAAAAACACAGACAGAGTGGCGGCAACAGGGGCAGTGTTCACAGAACTGAAATTTGCACGTAACTGTGGACAGGTGGCACACATAGAGGATGTGAGCGTGCATGCAGACTTCCAGGGGAGGAAGCTGGGAGCAATGGTAGTGGAGCAGCTGAAGGATATTGCGCTGGGTCTTGGGTGCTACAAAATATCACTTAACTGTAACGACGGAAACATTCCTTTTTACGAAAAATGCGGACTCGAAAGAAAAGAGATCCAAATGGTTTTGTACACCAAAAACTCGCAGAAACTCTAAAGCTTTAGATTTCACTCCAAAAACCAAAATGTATTTTTGTTTACTAAACAAAACGTTGTAAATTACAATTCGTCCAAATAAAGATTATCTGTTTATCTCCCCAAACCAAATCCAAAAATGTGTCAATCCCTCCTCTTATTGGCCCTAAATTATCTTTGATACTTTTTCTAGCCACTTACCGCTCAATGCTAAAATGGTTGGTTTTTGGCCAATAGAAATTTTCTGTTTGACCAGAAGGGAAATGCGCACAAATCTTCATCAGTAAATAACAGACACCTCACCTATTCGAGATTTACCATCTGTTTTCTGCATCGCTCCAATCGATGTCTTGGCAGAAGGTCACAGATAAATCCATAAACCTATAAAAACCCTTCTTCCTCCCTTACCCTTTTAAACACTCCACATTCACTTTTGAAACCCTTTCATTCACTTTTTCTCCAGAAATAATTCAAAATGACTGGTGATTCTGATACCTCAACCAAATCTTTACCACAAGTCACCGAGAAACTCGGCAAACAAACCGAAAATCCCCCCGAAAACAAATCAAAGGGAATAAAACGTTTCTTCAAAAAAAGCGCAACAAAAGACACCGATGAAAACAAAGCTCCTCCCGTCCCATTCTCCGCTCTATTCAGGTTTGCTACCCCACTTGAAAAACTCGTGTTGGCTCTTGGTGTTTTCTGCTCAATGGTTACTGGCGCTGCTATGCCTGTAATGACTATTTTCTTCTCTGATGTCGCTGGTGCTTTCATTAGTTATAATTACTATATCCTCATAGGCCAGTCAGAATTGGCCAGGTCTACTTTGAAAGCCAGCGTAAACCACAACTGCCTCGTTTTTCTTGGGATTGCTGCTGGCATGTTCGTATTCTCTTATGGCCAAAACGTCATCTTTGCCGTCGTTGCCGAGCGCCAAACGCTTAGAATTAGAGAAGCTTACTACAGATCCGTTCTCAAACAAGATATGGCCTGGTTCGACAAAACTGCCACAGGCGACCTCACTACCAGAATATCCTCCGACGTCTCCCTAATCCAAGAAGGAATAAGCGTTAAAGTAAGCTACATGATCCAATACCTAACAACCTTCTTTGGCGGTTTCATCATCGCCTTTATTAGAGGGTATAAAATGGCTCTTGTTATCTTATCATTAGTACCTTTACTTGTTCTTATTGGATCCCTCATGGGCATCAATGTCAGTAAGTTCACCAAAAAAGTTCAAGACCACTACGCCAAATCTGGTGCTATTGCCAATGAAGTTTTTTCGTCAATGAGAACCGTTATGGCATTCAACGGCCAAAAACGTGAACTCCAAAGATTCGATGAAAATAATGCTAAAGCTGGCATTTATGAAATAAAAAAGGCAACAGCTTTAGCTCTAGGTCTCGGTGGAATTTTCTCTATGATCTACATTATGTATTCCCTTGGGTTTTGGTATGGAGCCAAAATCATTCGTGACGGTCAATCGACACCCGCAAAAGTCCTTAACGTTTTCTTTGCCCTCATTATTGGAAGTTTCAGTCTCGGTGGAAGTGCCCCAAGTATCACTGCTATTACATCCGCTAGAGGTGCCGCCGCAACTGTCTTTGAAATTATTGATCGTGAAAGTCCAATTGACCCACTAGATACTGAATCTGGAATCAAAGTAGATGGTTTTAAAGGAGAAATCGAAATCGAAAATATCACCTTCAGCTATCCAACTCGAACTGAAGTTAAAGCTCTCAAAAACTTTTCCATAAAAATCAGACCGGGAGAAAAGGTTGCTCTTGTTGGAGAATCCGGTTGTGGGAAATCAACCACTGTCTCACTAATTCAAAGGTTTTATGATCCTTTGGAAGGTTCAGTAAAAATTGATGGCGTTGATATTCGTGAATACAATGTCGCATCTCTTAGACAAAACATTGGGTTGGTGAGCCAAGAACCTGTTCTTTTTGATACCTCAATTTATCAAAATATTGCTTGGGGTGCTAGAGATTTTGATACAAACCCACCATCTCTTGAACAAGTTATTCAGGCTTGTAAGGATGCAAATATTCACAAATTTATTGATTCCCTTCCACAGAAATATGAAACCGTTGTTGGTGAACGTGGTGCTCAATTATCTGGTGGTCAGAAACAAAGAATTGCAATTGCTCGCGCTTTGATTAGAAATCCACAAATCCTTCTACTCGATGAAGCTACATCAGCACTAGATACTGAATCAGAAAGACTCGTTCAAGATGCTCTAGATAAAAACACTATTAACCGCACAACTATTACTGTTGCCCATAGACTTTCAACAATCAAAGATTCTGATAGAATTTATGTTGTAAGTTCAGGGTCAGTTATCGAATCAGGAACTCACTCGGAATTATACAACTTGGGTGGGGCTTACACAGCACTTGTAAATGCACAAAATATAAAGAAAGCTGATGCTAATCTTAACACAGAAGATGTTGTTGATAAAGACATTGAAGAGAAGATTGTTGCGAGAAGAGTAACAACTGTCTTTAAAGGCCCAGATTCTGATGTAAGTCTCGAAGACGAAAAAGGTGACACCGAGGTTAAAGCTTCTACCAAAAATAGTGTTAAAACTTTGATTAATCTTTTCAAAGCCCATTCAGACTCAATAGTCAGTTGTATACCTGGTGCTATTGGTTCAGTTGTTGATGGTGCACTATTTCCACTATTTTCGATTTTCTTCTCAAAAATGCTTATTGCATTTGGTGAACCTGATCTTGTCAAACAGAAAAAAGATACCAACTTTTACGCACTTTTATTCTTCGTTTTCGCCATAATCACGCTTTGTTCTGTTTCATCACGCGCATATTTCTTCACTAAGGGGACTCAAAAAATGTCTCGTAAATTGCGTTACGATTTATTTGACAACATTGTCAACCAAGATTCTGAATTCTTTGACCAAAAAGCCAATGGCACAGGTGCACTTACCACCAGATTATCAAGCGAACCAGATGACATCTTCAAATTTGGATCTGAAGCCTTCCCAATGCTTTTAACTTCTACATGTTCTCTAGTTACTGGTGTGACAATTGCACTAATAAGAAGTTGGAAATACGCGCTTGTTATTTTGGGAACCATTCCAGTTATTATGTACTCTCAAAGCCAACAATTAAAGATTGTGACTGGAAGAGCTAAAGAAAGCAAAAAAGTGATTGAAGAAGGTGCAAAAACAGCTGCTGAAACTATCACCAATATCCGTACTGTGGCCTCATTAAATAGAGAAAAGACATTCATCAACGCTTTCAATGATAACAATGTCATTCCACACAAACTTGCAATCAAAAGTTGTTATCTTGCTGGATTTTCTTATGGATTTGCACAATCATCGTTGTTCCTTATTTACTCTTTTGCCTTTTATATTGGATCGGTATTCATTCTAAAAGATATCATGGGGTCAGAACAAATGTTCAACACTCTTTACGCAATTGTTTTTGCCTCTGTTGCACTTGGCCAATCTGCACAATACTTGGGATTCGTTCCAAAAGCGCTAGTTTCTGGTGTCAGGTATACAGATGCACTAGAAATTTCTCCAAAGATTAATGTCAGAGATGAGAATGGAGAATCTCCAAATGAGATTACTGGTACTGTCAATACCAAGGATGCTGAATTTACTTATCCATCTCGTCCAGATGTGAAGATTCTGAAAGGTGTGAGTTTGGAGGTAAAACCAGGTCAAACTGTTGCACTTGTTGGAAGTTCAGGATCAGGAAAATCCACAATTATCAACTTGATACTTAGACTATATGATGTTGAGAATGGATCAGTAAATGTTGAAGATATAAATGTCAGAAACTGGAAATTATCTGACCTCAGAAATCATCCATCTCTAGTTAGTCAAGAACCAGTACTGTTTGATTATCCAGCATCAGAAAATATCAGGTATGGAAGACCAGATGCCACACAATTTGAAGTTGAACAAGCAGCTAAGGCAGCAAATATTCATAATATGTTGATGAACATGCCAGATGGATATGAAACTCGTGTTGGAGGAAATGGAAGTCAATTGTCAGGAGGACAAAAACAGAGAATTGCTATAGCAAGAGCATTGTTGAGAAACCCACGACTTTTGTTGCTTGATGAAGCTACTTCTGCGTTGGATACAGAAAGCGAGAAGATTGTTCAGGAAGCACTTGATAAGGCATCAGAAGGAAGAACAACAATATCAATTGCACACAGACTATCGACTATCCAGAATGCTGATTGGATTTATGTATTTGATTCAGGAAATATAGTTGAGCAAGGAACACATTCAAGTCTTATTCATCAACAAGGAGTTTATTTCAGTTTGGTAAAGCAACAATCACTGGAAGTGAAATAAATGAAAAAAACGGACTAGAAATTGGCATTGACATTAGCTTTTATAAATAAATTTTAAAATAATATAATATTTCTATTTAAATATAAACTAGTTTGATATTGTTGGGACTGGTTTGGAAAGAAGAATAATTCTGCTGTTGATGTCGATAATGAAAGGTGGATTAGTTAATGTTTTAGTTTTTGTTTCATAAATTTCTGTAGATTGACTGTTCAATATCTTATCCAATGCAATTTTCAGTTTAATCAACTTTTTGAATTTTTCAAGTTGTTGTTCAAACTGCAATTTATCTAAATCATCATCTCTTTTCTTTATGTCACCTATTGTTTTTGTAGGATCAAGACCATGTAAATCCCTTTTCAATATTATCACTGGAACTCTATCTTCGTCTTGGTTTATACGACCCACTTGAGGAGTTTCTGAAAGAGAAGGCATAGCCTGTACATTTCCCTGATCCGTTGGTGTTTGTAATATGAGATTTTCTGGAATAGTAATAGAACTCTCAACATTTCCTTGATCTGTTGGAAGTTGGAGTGCAGGAGTTTCCGAAAGTACAAGAGTGCTTTGTACGTTTCCCTGATCCGTTGGTGTTTGTAATATGAGATTTTCTGGAATACTAATAGAACTCTCGACATTTCCTTGATCTGTTGGAAGTTGGAGTGCAGGAGTTTCCGAAAGTACAAGAGTGCTTTGTACGTTTCCTTGATCCGTTGGAAGTTGGAGTGCAGGGGTTTGAGGAGGTGTGTTATTGACTGTGGATATTATTGGATTAATAAGAGGTGTTGATGTATTTATTGCAGAGTTGTTTGAAGTTGTGGATTTGCATGTGTCAGATGTGGGACTAATGGTAGGGACAATTACTTGGTAGTATTTGTATGTCGTTGTTGGGAGTATGGATGTCGGCAAAACTGTTGGTGGAGAAGAATTGCTTTGACAAGATACGCTGGATGTCGATGTTGGAATAACACACTTTGTACATGTTGGAACCATA
>MBFT01000313.1:20331-35684 GCA_003086725.1 Furculomyces boomerangus | reverse complement strand
TCTGTAAATAAAAATACGAAACCCACAAGTACAGTCAAAAACCGTATTAGAATAAGAATATCTGAAGCGATGAAAAGGGAGCCGAAAGATATTTACAATTCCAAAAAGTATAACTTTTTTATGAGGTGGATTCTGTTTATCTATTGGAAACTTATAGGTATTATTATGTTGTTGGGGCACTTCAAAAAGACAGGAAAAGCCCTCCGATATATTTGGGAGGGAATGAAATCCTTTGTAGGTTTGGCTGTATCAAAGTTTTCAGAGTATACTTTTTCAATGAACTGGGGTTTAATGGCTGCTGAAAACGAAGCTAGGAAAGATGTGTCTCACTATCAAAAACTACTCAGCTTGTATTATGGAAAAGGTGGTACCAATAACAGCGGAAACAGTTTTAGCACGAAGAACAGTTTTAGCAGCATGTTTAAAAACTCACAGCAAGAATTTTTCCGGTCTAGTATATATGGACGCCAAATATCAAGTTTATTTCAAAACAAATCTGTTTACAGTGGTCCTGAATACAATAAGATGAAGGCAAAAATTAGCAGAAAAACGTATAATGTTCAGTATGGAGATATTTTTAGACACTTATTGCTTACAGCAGACACTGTAATGTTGATGAGTGCCTATAATTCTTGGTTGTTTGTACAGATCAACTTTTATATTATTCCAATATTTACCATTTTCATGGGAAAAATCACAGATATGTAAGATGAATATTTTAATTAACTCTTTTAAAAACCAAGATGAAAGTTTTAATTACATCAATTAATTTTTTATAAAATAGGCTTCTTACCAATGCCTTGTTGAACAGTATGAACGAAAACATTATCTCTGAGGCAATCGTAGATCTGAAGAATGTTTTATGGCCTGGAAATGGTAAGTTTGATAAGGGTAATGACTATAGGACTCCAGAACAGGAAAATATTCTGAGAGATGATGCTATTGAGCTTGTTGCAGAGTTATTTCCAAGTAAGTAAAATTTGACTAAAGCTTTTGATTTGAAATACAAATTCTATAATATTTTGTTTTAGCATCATTGACTCGACTGTTCTATGGAAACGGAAAAGAGGATAGAATCGAAGCCGCTAGGGCAATACTTGGACCTCTGCAGAACCGACAGCTTAATAAACACCTTGTGTACACAGTACTGGATAGTTTTGTTGGTCTTGTTTTCCCAGAATTGTTGGAAAATTCATAGTATAAAATAAATAATATTTTTTGTAATTGAATCAATAAACAGCTTTTTTTAAAAATTTGTTTACAAGTTTCTAGTCCTTTTTCTTACTTTTTTGGTTTTTAATTTTACGAATCATGGCTGATGGAAAAAGAATTCATTTCGGTAGTTTGGAACATTCCCTAACTGCATCGATACCTGAAGAAACCATACAAGTAAGTATTTTTCTTTGAAAAACTAGTTTAATGTGGTTTTCTTTATATTTTAAAGGACAGAGATGACGAAAAGTTGGTGGATTTGCAGGATCTAGGTATTTATATTACGATTTTCATTTTTAAAACTTTTGGAACCATCAATAGCATGAATATTATGGGGGTTTTTTATTGTAGTATTAACCTTTAAATTTAGATGAAGGATCTGATATTGAAATGATCGAGAACCATCAGGATTCTCTGGAGAGTCATTCTGCTCTAATGAAAGAATTTGAACGCAAAGAAATTGCTAGAAATCTGGCGGTTCCTACCGATGACAACAAAGTAAAGCTGAGATTGCGTGAACTTGGAGAACCTATATGTCTGTTTGGAGAGCGTGTAAGTTATTTGGTTTTGAGACACAATTTATCGTAATTTGACAAATCCGTAAACATTTATATTATAGCCTGAGAATAGAAGAGATAGACTTCGATATTTGATGTCAAAATTGGAAGCCAATAGGGAAGAAACAGGGATTTCTACTTTTCAAAGTAGTTCGTTTGCAAATGAAGAATTGGGTCAGAAAGAAGTATGTCAAATAGAATTTTGATGGTTTTAATTCATTGTAAAATTTAGGATGCGAGAGAACTTGAAGAGTTTTATACAGAGGGATCAAGAGAACTATTTGAGGCTAGGAAAAATATTGCAATATATTCTATACCAAGGTACGAAAATTTCGAAGCTGGTGTTGTGGTATTGAAAAGTGTACTATCTATAATATTTATATTAGAGCAAGGGGAAGAATTGCTAGGCAAAAAGAGGAAATGGAAATTCCAGTTACAGTTTTGAGAAACCAGCGCAAAGATCTAGTCAAAAAATTACAGGTTTGTAATATTCAAAATTCTTTTTAAATTAAATTACTTTTGAAATAGAGTTATACCTTATATGCATCAGAATTTGCTGACCAAAGAACAATATCCAAATGCAAATTCTCCCCAAACTCACAAATACTCGCAACTGGTTCTTGGTCAGGACTAACAAAACTCTGGGAAACAAATACAATGAAACCAATCGCAACACTACGAGGCAAGCTTTCCACAATTAAATGTTTATTTTTTCATAAAACTACAAGAATCATATTGTATTTTAGGTCACAATGACAAAGTTAGTGGGATATGTTTCCACCCACAATCAACCATTAATCTAGATCCAAAAGCTGTAAATATTGCAACTGGAGGATCAGACAATCAGATATGTTTATGGTCATTGGAAAGGTACCATTTGCTAAAGATTTAAATACAATTCAACTTTTTTTTCATCAATTATAGTTCCACTCCAATAGGAACTTTGGATGGACATCTTGCTCGTGTTTCACAGGTCGATTTTCATCCTTCAGGGAATTATTTGGCAAGTGCAAGGTAACCAAATTGTTTGAAAATGTGTATAGTATTAAATTTGGAATATATAGTTATGATGGAAGTTGGAGATTATGGGATATAGAAACGAGAACTGAATTGTTACTACAGGAAGGACATGCGAGAGAAGTTTATGGAATAAAGTTTCAATGCGATGGATCTTTGGTTGCATCAGCGTAAGTACAAATATATTGTAATTTTGCTAAATTATTAAATACTGTAGTGGGCTGGATGCAGTTGGTAGAGTTTGGGATCTGAGGTCCGGAAGATCAATGATGACACTTCAAGGACATATCAGAGAAATATATTCTATAGATTGGTCACCAAATGGGTAAGTTTACTTTTCGTGAATATTTTTTAAATGGGATTTATTAGGTACCAAATAATCACAGGAAGTGCAGACAATACAGCTAAAATATATGATTTGAGAATGTTGAAACAGTTGTACACTATTCCTGCACACAATTCTTTAGTTTCTGAAGTCCAATACATTTCACAAGATACTTTTATTAGCATTGGAAATAATATGAACACAGAACATAAAGAATTGAAAAGTACAACAGCAGGAACTGGAATTCTTACATCCTCTTTTGATGGTTCAATCAAACTGTGGACTAATAATGATTACCAACTTGTGAATACAATTCGGGCTCATGAAGGGAAAGTCATGGGAGCTGATATGTCAAAAGGTAACATTATAGCAATAGTTGATAACTAAATTTTGTTTGTTTTAGATGGAAACTTCATTGCATCTTGTGGATCTGATCATACATACAAATTATACACCAAATCTGTTTTATAATTTCATTTTTTTGTTTTTTAGAAACTATTGTTCAAAATATAATCGAAATTTTTATCAAGTCACTAAATAAAATAGTGAAAAAGAGAAATTAGTGTTTTCCTTTTTAAATATATGCAGATAAGAAAAAAGCTGAATGGAAATACGATGGGTAGCATGGCTAAAATGCCTGATACAAAAAATTTTGAATGTCGACACAACATTTAGTTTTATTTGTTTGTAAAGGCGAAATCCCATGAAGGCAACCATTTTCTAGACCTGACCTGACTAGGAGTTAGTGTAGTTCCGTATACAAATGGTGCGAAGTAACAGAAAGTCAAAAATTGGAGAGCAAGAACCAAGCCGAGGTAAGCTATCATTCTCTTGGATTTGGGAAGGATAGGTAGGTTGATGCGACTGAATACTGGAGAGAATAACGCATATTGTTGGTAATTATCAACGGTGAAGAATTGGAGCATAGACCCTAACACCATGTATCCAAAAACAACAGATGGTAGATAATGGTGAATGAACAGAGCTCTTCCCATAATGAAAAATGGGAGATAGTGCATAGCATAACAAATTGCAAATATAAGTCCATTTCTCATCAAGTGTCTTTCAACGATAGCAGAGACCAAGTCAAAATTGCGTCTGTGGCCAGCAAGAATGCCCAAAATGATTACAGAGAACATACCGATGCCAAGTATGGACATAGCCCAACCAAATGGATTTCCGAGGAAGTATATCTGTCTGTTGTAATTTGAGTCAGTCCAAAAAGAAACACCACGTAACATTAATGGCCAAGAAGCGGGTGTGGATTGGTATGGATGTGGTTTTGTGAGTTTTGCATTATGTTCAAGCATTAGCCTTTGTAGTTCAATAAACTTTGCAAAGAATCCCATTTTTGGAATGGTGACTTTAGTTTCTTCGCTATCAGATACATTTTTTCCAGATACAGTGTTGATAGTCCATAATGTGTTTGAGCCAGAAGCGGCTTTTTTCCCATTGATTTCTTGATCACCGTGTCCCCATTTGGGTAATTTTTTGGCGTGGGTCATTGCAGCAACATTTTGAGACTTACTGACAATTCTGAAGCGTTTTGAAGATGTACGGAGTTCCTCTTGAATGAGATTTCCTTCGCTGTCTTTTGTAGCTGCTGAAGGCTGATCGAATTTTAAGTAAAATAGAGTGTCTTTATAAGCTTTTTCGTCAGTTGAGTTTACACAGGTGAATTCCATGTTTGTTGGTGTTAAAGGTGCGGCAACATCGTGAGTTCTCAAAACACAATTTGTAGTTTTATGGAGTAATCTAACGACATCATTGTGTCTAACTTTGAGTTCTATTAGAGATTCTGGAGGAATAGGAAGGTCGTTAATTCTTGTGCCATTAACATCAAAATGATTTGTATATTCCTCAAATAGTTCGCCTGGTATAACAGTCCAAAAAGATTCGTCAGTTTCAGCACCGGTAGCTGTAACTTGTTGCCCATTACTACTAACACGACCGTCAGCATATTTGAGAGGGTATATTTCATCTCTAGAAGAAATGAATGTATTTGTGTCAATGTGTTTAAACGAAACAGAGTCACCGAAATAAACGGGAAGAGTGTTCATTGCAAGTTGATTTCCGGCGAGTTGCATTTGAAAGTTGGGAGTATGATAGGCATCACCAGGGCCGGTATTGGTAAGAATGCTGAAGTGAACGTAGAAGAAGGTGAGATAAACAACTATTGGAACAAGAATCAAGGAGACTGCTCTTGCAGCAAAATGTTTACCGAATTCGGAAATAGTTGTGTTTCTATTGATATCCAATATTCTCCATAGATCATACAAAACAAAGATACCAACACAAGAAAAGGTAAACAAACCAACGAGCTTACATGAAACGGCGCAACCAAGTAGAAAACCAGTAGTTGTCAACCACAAGTACCATTGTGTAGTGAAAGGATGGAATCTGAGTTTGAAGAATCTAATGTAAGAGTAGATTGAGGAAACCATAAAGAAGAGCATGATGGAATCAAGGAGGATGAGGCGACTGTGCAAAACCAAGGAGTTATCTAGGGAGATCAAGGAAGCAGTGATGAAGGAAACGGCCAAGGAGTAACCAGATTCGGCCATGATCATGTAAGCTAATATGGGTATGGAGGCGCCAAACATGGCAACAGTCATGCGCATAACAAAGTAGGGTGCACCGTTTTCAATGTAATTCATTCCGATTTTTTCAAAGAGGAACTTTCCGTTATAACCAACGAGTTTAGCTGGGATGGCGAGGATCATTTTGGCTAGAGGTGGATGGACATCAAAATAGTACTGGCGTCTAAGATAATAGCTGGCAAACTTTCCAAAATGGACTTCATCGAAAACTACTTCTTGTGGGAACCAAATGAGGTATATTCTTGGGAGTATTGCGATGATGGAAGTCAAGATCAATCCAGCCAAAGCGGCATTGCTGGAGAGGATTTTTGGTAGGGAGATAGGGGGGTTTTCCTTTTTTTCGTTGGATTGATTTGAGGTGGCATTTTTTATGGGAGTTACTGGGGGACTAGCACCCTTTGTTGCGGTCTTTCTATGGTGGAGACCAGAGGCATCTTCTACTGAAGTCATTAAAACGGGAAGAGGAAGAATCTTTAAGAGGAAAAAAACTAATGAAGAGTTGAGAGCTAAAAGTGGACAGAAAAAGAACAAGATGTGAAGGTTAAATAGTTGTGGCAAAACGAAAAAAAATAGCTTAGTTGTTTTTGATTATGAAGTTTTGGGAATGTATTGTGATGTGAGGAGCGCTTATTGGACAGAAAGCAGATCCACATTCTATTGGATAAAGCCCCGTAGCTAAAAATGGCAGTGGGATTGTTCACATACAAACCCCACTTTCATTTTCGGTTGGGATATAAAAATGATTAAATAGTTTATTTTCAAAAGAAGTATGAGGTTATTTCTCGTGTGGCTCAACCAGAATTCCTACTGGCTTGTACTTTGATTCGAATAGTTGAATGTAAGCTTCAAGAGACTCCTCTTCCTCTGCTGTCAAGTTGTCCAGCGGATCAATTGGTGCATTGATCTCAGCTTCTGTCATCCCATTGTCGAATTCAAAAAGCGAAAATAAACGACTCGCATCACGACCAGAAAATAGAGAGTAAGGTCCGCCTAAAAAGACCATGTTAAACAAACCATAGAATATTATAATACTTACTTGGTCCATAATATCCTCCTCCGTTATTTACATTTACATCGTAAACAATACCCTTGACGGCAATGAGAATGGGTTCATCTGGGTTTTCACCTGTGAACTTTGAAATGTCTCTCTTTGTATATTTGTTCTTTTTTATATCTTCTGGATCTTCCTGGCCTGTAGATTTACCTTTGCTTTTTGAGGAGCTTTTGCCTTGTGGGTTGAGATATACTCCGGCGATTAAGGAGAGACCGATGATAATGCCGGAAATAGCCGCAAGATTTAAAGCTTCTGATTTAAACATTTCTAGGAGTGAGAAAAAGAATTGGTTTGAAGTTTCCTCTTTATAAAAAATCAGAATCAGATAAAACCAGATAGGAAAATTACCAGCAAATTGTAAGCAATCACGCCATTTGCTCCGAAATTTCGTTAGTTGTCTTAGAGTTTATTGGTAGTAATTAATATATTAAAAAACTATTTGGGTGAATATGGTGGTGGATTACCACTAGCAGGCTCTTGAGCTTGGACCGAATCTTTTGGAGGCAATAAAGTTTGTTGTGCCTCTGACTGGGGGTGTACAGGACTGACTGCATATACAACTTGGGGTGAACTCCCTCGGATTTCTTGGTAATCATGGTCTTCCCTCCCAATCAAGTAACATGCATGTATAAGACCTAAAACATCTTTATTCTATTTTTCAAACTTTAAAAGCACTTACCTGGAAAGTACCCCAAAGAAGTCAAAGCGATGTTGATAATAAAGTCTGCGCTACATCCCCTCTTAAGAAGAACACCAAGTGGAGGAAATATCAGACTGGATACTCCTTGACAACAAGTTCCTGGACAGCTACTATGTACCACTACCCGCTCTTCGGAGGGAACACTTACTACAACTACAGAGGACATTTCGATTGTTATAAATTTGAGATTGTAGTTTATTTAAAAAGAATAAAAAGTTTGCCTCAGCTATTTATTCTCCCAAACCTTTCTTCCTTGGCATTTCCTCTTCTAGCAATTTCCAGCCAACCATAGCATTCTTTTGTCATTTGCTTGTTTTTGTTACCACATGACACGCCATTTGATAACCAATTACTTTCCTATAAGTTTATTACAAATTTATCTAAATTAACAAAAATTACATCAATCTCAGTCGGTTCTCTAAATCTGTTTTCAGTGCTACATCTCTTGTAGCTTCCATCACCTTGGTTAGGACATGCTTGTTCTTCACAACGACTGCTGCTTCCGCTGCTTCATACAAAAACCCTATTCTCAGATAAAACTGTGGCTTCACATTAGCATCACACAATGCTATATATCTAGATGCCTCCTGAAACTGCTGTGAGTTTATACACTCCTCTGCAAATGGTCTATACCCTATCACCGGCTTCTTCGATCTACAGAATTTATCTAACTCTACAAAATCTCGTCTTTTCACAAGTCCCTTTAGCTTTATCCAGTAAAACGCTGTTTCTGGTATATTAAACTCCGTCTTCATACTGTTCGCTTTTGCATAGTTTCCACTTAATATCAAGTCACTCACTGTTTGATATAAACTACTTCCAACAAAGCTCAACCTCGCCCCACTTTTTCCACCAGCAGTAATGTCATCATTCAGCTTCTCTCGCAAATCCAAGTCTAAATATCTACCAATTTCGCTCTTTTTCCTTTGGGGTTTGTTTACTTGACCATTGAGATTCACCAGCTCCGAGTCGAGTTTCTGCTGAACTCCCAATAGTTTCGATTGGTTACTCATTGTCTAAATTTACAAAAAAAACTATGAATATAGCAACCACCTCAACCTATTCTCAAGATCCAAAAAAATTACTTACTCTTGTTTCCAAGTACAATTTAGAATCCTTTGAAAATGCTTGTCCTGCATATTCAATACTGTTTCTAAATCCTTCAATACTACACTCTTGCAAAAAACTTTTAAGCAGTGTGACTTGTCCATTCCCAAAAAATTCATCCTCTTGGAAATAAAAGTTTTTCAACAAGTCATCTTTCCCCTGCTGCTTACAATACTTTGCAAATAATCTTGATGCCACCTGATTGCCACTAATAACCCTGAAAAAATCCCCCAATGGAAGCTCATTATACAGACTCAATATCACCAAATAAACTAACTCTACATTTCCACTCTCAACTGACTCCTGCAATCCCAGTTTGTGTCTACCTATAGACAACAACAATGGAACCTTATTCGCTGCAATAGGTTCTAACTGCAACAACTATTAAATTCAAAAAAAAATTAAACATTGTGGATTTAAAACTGATTTCCAAATACTTGCAAAATTAAATTTCAATAATAGTTTTTACCTTTGCTGTTAATCGTTGCCTTCCACTTTGTCTAGCAGCTTCTGCAATTTCAATAAATGATAACGAATGTATTTCACACAGTTTTGCTGATAGAGTATTAAATAGAGTATCATCATCTTTGTTCGATGTTTTGATCTTAGATATTGCCCAGTGTATATAAACATTGTTTGGTGGTACATGCATATATTCGCACAACTTTAATGCTAGAAAGTGCATATTTCTATTTAGCAACCTCTGTAACCAGTTTTCTGTAGAAAGATTGTAAAATTGTGTTAATGTTACACACAATCCCACCTGTTCTGATCTGATTGAATTTAAAACCCGTAAATTCGCACACATTTCAACAAATTTCGTAGGATTGTGTTCTGCCAAAAATGTTTTTCCAAAAGAAGCCGCACGTAATAACGATTGTTGCAAAGACAAACTCAGTTCTGATCCAGAAGCTTCTACGCAAGTATCAATCGCTTTTCCCAATCCAGGCCCAATACTCCTAACTATTTCATCTGCCTTTGCTGATTGGTTTACTGAATGGTCATACGCATCATATAACAAGGCTGAAGGAGATGTTGATCCCACTTGAAATACACTAACAAGGGAATCAGATACTTTTAAAACCATTTCATGAGTATCTTGATTGAACAACCTAACACAATCGATTTCCTGAACCAAACGAGTAACAGAATCATATTCTAACTTTAATGTACCCCCAAACGGACCCACCAAAACAACTGTATACCCATAACTAATAGCTACTCCATCATTCCCACACCAAACGACATCAATAACGTCATCACTATTCATAAGTTGGTTTGAACTTGAATCTATTCTTCTCGAACTGCTTTTAAGTGGATGTGTTTCAGTGTACAACTTTTGAAAATCGGATGTTATTACACTGAGTTTTCCTGAGGTTTGATGCAAAGCAACCAATTTTCCATTTGGGGAAACAGATATATGAGTGAAGGGTCCTTGTTGAAGGTACTGGTCTTGTGAGCCAGCAACATCTGCTGTGATTATAGTTTTCCCAACAGACATTAAAACTTCTGCGTGTCCACTTTGTGTGAGATGTGGTGGTATAACAGCCCAACAATTGGGAAATTCTGATAAATCTATAAAATTTTAATAAATAAATTAGAAGGGATCGAAATCTTGAAATCAAATTTACAAATTGAAAGTTATAGAGAACAAAATAATTACTTGTATTTTTGAAAAGTATTGGTTTTGGTTCCCACAGATTATCCACATATATGATATTGAAATTTCCAGTGATAGCGACAATACCACTGTCCCAAGATAAACAACTCTTGACTCCATAATCAGATGCTTCCTATGATTACAAAATTCAATAAAATAAATAATATTTGTATATAGTTAAATAAAAGAATATACGATAGAAAGAAAATACTTACTCGACCAAGCGAAAATGTTTCTGTATCTCCTGTCAGTCCTATAATTTTGACAGTACCGTCAATCTGTACACAAACTAGTCTCTCATCCTGACACCAAAAAAAATCCACAATGTCTACTGCCTCGCACTAAAATTCATATTAGATCATGTTTACTGAAAGAGTTGTCCTGAATACTTGTAAATAAATCAACTTGCTTGAATTTGACCGATTTTTTTCCCAGTAGCAGAAAACACTCCTATCATCCCATCGGGAACATCTGAATCTTCAGCTTGAACAAGTTGGTTATAATCTTTTAAGATTGCTATAAGGAATATTAGATAATTTGATTTATATGTTTGACAACGAAAATGAATACTTCGGAAAAGAGAATTACCTATTGGACCACCATAGTTGCATGCCGAAACAATGTATTTGGAGAGGTCTAGATCAAACCATTGCATATCATACAATTTATCCTTTCTAATCACATAGTGTTAATGATTGTTGAACATTTAAAAGGTCGAGTAGTTTTAAAGATTGAAAAAACAAAAATATCATAAATGTTAAATTGTTAATGGGGAGGATGGAATATAATACCTGTAGTATACATCCTGTAATAATAACCAATTCTGAGTGGGGGTATCCATTATTGTAAATCAGATTGAAGAGCAAAGCTAAAAAGCGAGAAATGTAGGTTTTGTTTTCGTTGGTTTTGTGGCCAATCAGATACTAGATAGTTATTAATTATTTCTTGGTTTTTTGAATTTGATTTTTGTGGTTATAATGTAAACGTGGGATAATAATAGGTTGGTAATACAGGTTATTTATGGAGAAAAACACAGGTCAAAACTCAAATGTTTTATGCAGCCTAGAATATTGTTGATAGAGTGCGATTTTATTTGCTTTTGGAGATAAATAAGAACCACTGTTAAATGTGGCCACTAAGAAGAAGAGTATCAAACACATGCAAAATTCTTGGTTGAGCAGAAAGAGACTCTTTCTGACTTGAACAGTCAGTCAAATCAGGTTTGCGTTTATTCGGAAGTTTATTGTCTCTATAATAATCATTTCCATACAAGAAAACTACACAAACAAAAATATTCACTATATAAACAGCAAAGTTCTTGCGCTTTCCCACTTTTCAATTTCATTCTCTTAACACCATTCCATCATCTATTAAACTTCACCCTTTACATAAAACCAAAATATAAGGTAGTAAAAATGATTGTTAACGAAAGTTTAAAGCACAGTAATGAGAAAACCCCCACCCAAGCCCTCAAATCCGGCGAAGTAACACCAACACATTCTGGGAATATAAAGAATGTTGCTCCACATATAGTAGATATCAACATGGATAAAGATAGTATACAGCTAGTTCAGCCTGGTGAGTTTGAACCCGAACTTCACTATTACCCTAGAGTTCTCAATGCAACGATTCATCCTTTGATATCGTCATTTTTTAATCTTGGAAACGAGAGAATCATTGCCAGATATGTTCACTTGAATCCACAAGTAAACGAGGGTAAACTTCGTGAGGTTCTAAACTATTCTCCAAAGCATTTCAAATGGGCTGGTTCTGATCTTTTCAATGTGACTACAGCTTCTGGGAGAAAACAAATGGTGATTATTGAAACCAATTCGTGTCCATCTGGTCAAAAATCCATGCCTCTTTTGTTAGACAATGAAGATTCTGGAGGGTATGCATCGGTATTGGAATCAGCTTTTCAGGAACTTATAAACTCTACAGATGACAAAATTGAAGGAGAACTGGCTGTAATTTACGACAAGAATTTGATGGAAGCAAGTGGATACGCATCAACAATGGCAGATATTACAGGTGAAAACGTATGGTTAGTTCCATATTTCAAGGATAGCAAAAACGTGCACATAAAATGGGTTCCTGATAATGTTTTACATATATGTGACGATTCTGGTATTTGGCATAGGATTCGTGCCTGTTTCAGATATGTTACTCAAAAACCATGGAACAGAATCCCAATGAACTCAAAAACCAAAATACTTAACCCTATAGTTTCATGCCTTGCTGGAGGAAGAAACAAAATGATGGCATCTAAATCTTACGAGTTTTATAATGCAGATATGATAGGAACAGGACTTTCAATCAAAACACCCGAAACTATTAACAACATCATTAAAAGTGAAATACCACTGTGGGTAGAATCCATGGGTAACCATGCTGTCCTTAAAGTGCCATATAGTAATGCCGGTCAAGGAGTTTACACCATTACAAACAAAACGGAATTGGATGACTTTATGAAAACTGAACATCACTATGACAAATTCATTGTTCAAAGCTTGGTTGGAAATGCTTCTTGGTCAAGCACAACACGAACCGGAACTTATTACCATGTAGGAACAATTCCAAACAGAAAAAACCACACATATGTCAGTGATATAAGGATGATGGTTACAGGCAGCAGCAAAGGTTTTAGTCCTATTTGCTTGTATGCTCGTAAAGCCAGAAAGCCATTGGTGCAAAACTTGGATGATAGTAAAGGACCTATTCCTACTTCATGGGAGATGTTGGGTACAAATTTATCGGTAAAAAATCCAGATGGATCGTGGTCAACAGAATCTAGCAGACTTGTTCTTATGGATAGAAAAGATTTTAACTCGCTTGGATTGGGAATTGATGACTTGATTGACTGCTATATCCAAACAGTACTGTCAACAATTGCCATAGATATGATGTGTATAAAACTCATAAATGATGACGGTTCATTTAACTTTGACCTCTTCAGTGCATTGAATCCAGACAAAGTGCTTCTTGAAGAAATCAAGAAATAATTTGTTGAAAACTAGGACTATTTTGTAACATTTCATTTTTAAAATTAAAATACTATTATCTGACTCTATAAATACAATATTTTTACTCTCAAAAGTTTCTTGTATTTTTTAAAAGTTTTATAAAAATCATGGTTGTTATTTGGGAATGTATTAAAGCTAAATTAAGGAGTTTGCATCTATTTTTGTTTCAATTGTGTATTGTGAAGAATGACGTATTTAAAACCCGAGTGATTTGAAAAAGAATATAAACAAAGAATTTCCCAAAAATGAAAATAAACATGAAGATTAGAAATCCAACTAAAAAAGTATCATTGTTGTTTACTGTTTTACCATTCTTTTCAAACGCAGTATTTGGTCCACAAGGTCGCCAACTCACTTTTGGTATTAACAATAACTCACACTTTGTGTCTACAAATAGTACCAGCAAACAAATAGTTGAAATGGATTTGGAACAAAGAATTAACCAGTATAAACCAACGAAACTCAGTGCAGACTTGTCCCATCTCTCAAAAAATGATATCCAAGCAGCAAAGAAATTAGTCAAAGTTGCAAAACTTGTTGACTCTATCTACTTTAAACAATTGTGGAAAGGATGTCTCGCTCTACGCGACAGACTAGAAAGTCAAAAAGATGTTGGAAAAAAAGAATGCTTGGAATACAAATTCTTCATGATTCAAAGAGGTCCCTGGGATGGTGCCGATTCCGATAAACCTTTCATTGAAGGTGTCCCTGAAATGCCACCAGGTGCAAACGTATATCCAGAAGATATGACAAAAGAAGAATTCGAAGCATTTGTTAAAACTTTGTCACAAACAGACAAAAAGCATGCAACTGGTTTCTATCATTCAATAGTCAGAAATCCTGATGGTACTCTTGGAATACAAAAGTATAGTGAAGCATACAAGGAATTCCTGGTCCCAGCTGCAAAACTGATGCAAGAAGCTTCTGAACTTGTAACAAATGAGAGCTTCAAACGATTTCTAAAGTCTAGGGGTGAAAGTTTTCTTACAAACGAATATATTAAAAGTGAAGTGGATTGGTTACAGGTTGATGGAAACTCACCTATGGAAGGTAAGTTTTTCAAAAATAGTTTTATTATGTGTTAGTTTCAACTAATTGTGTTTTTTTCTAGTTGCTGTTGGTCCATACGAAGTTTATAAAGACAGTCTATTTGCATCAAAATCATTCTTTGAAATTTATATTCACGCGAGAGATTTCAAAAGTACTGCACAACTAGATAAGTTCACCAGTAGTCTTCGGTACATTGAATCCAGACTTCCTGTTCCAGACAATTATAAAAACACTGAACTTAAACCACCAACCATTGTTGTTGTCAATCAGCTGTATTCTGGTGGAGATGTCTCTGTACCTATGACAGCTGCATACAATTTGCCAAATGATGAAGAAGCTACTGATATTGGAGGTTCAAAATTGACACTTATTAAAAACGTTCAGGAAGGCAAGTTTAAGAGCGTTTTGACACCTATTTCAAAGATAGTTTTGGATGAATCACAGCAACAAAGTGTGGATTTTGATGCTTTCTTTACACATGTACTTCTTCACGAAGTTGCACATTCAAATGGACCCAGCTATATAGTTTCTGATCCAAAAGTTACTGTAAGGAGCAGAATGCAGGAGTTCCATTCTACTCTTGAAGAAGCAAAGGCAGATATTGTAGGCTTGTTCGCAGCACGTCAGCTTGTTGAGAATGGTGTAATTGAAGATGTTTCTACTGAACAATTCTATATTACTTACTTGGCATCTGCATTCAGATCAATTAGATTTGGATTGAATGAAGCGCATGGTAGAGGCCAAGCTATACAACTCAACTTTTTGATTGATCAAGGTGGTTTCGAATACAACAAGGAAAATAAAACATTCAAAGTAAACTTTGACAAGATTGATAAGGCAGTTGAGAGACTTGTCGAAGCAATCATCTTAATTCAAGGGAATGGGGACAAGTCTGCAGCAGAAAGCTTTGTAGGCAAATACGGAATTAACAGGGATTACACTGTAGGTATGCTTGAAAGTCTTGTAGGAGTACCAGTAGATATTCAACCGGTATGGGAGGAACTTTGAATTTGTGGTGATTTGATTTTTGGAAAGGTGTAACAAATGT
>MBFT01000313.1:1293-20299 GCA_003086725.1 Furculomyces boomerangus | reverse complement strand
AAAATGGTGTAAACAAAGTATATTGTCTAATGTAAACTTGAGTTTATTTGCGTTCTCTAAGAGAAGATTCTTGAACAGCAGTTGATTTTGCAGATTCTTTGATTTCAGGGATTGGTTCTTCTTTTTCTTTTGATTTGAAGGCATCAAATTCTGCTTCAGAAGCAGCTTCAGTTTTATCGATTTTGATTATTTCATCAATGAACTCTGTTGCTGGAGGGTTAGTTTCAACGGGATATTTAAGGGAATCAAGAATTCCGGAAGTAGTATCTTCTTTCCATGGTCTTTGGAGATCACCAGTTGGAAGGGAACCAAAATAGTGGATTCTCATAACTGGTGTAAGGAGTAGTGATGAAACTTGACTGAACATATGGATTATCATCAACTGGTTTATGCCAAAAAACCAGTGTGAAATACCGACTCCAAGTATATAAAGGGCATTATAAATCATTCCTCTGTCGATTTTTTTCAAGTCATATTTACAATTTGTAGTCTGAATTTTTGCTTTTGGATCACTAAAATTGATATGAGTTATGGATTGTCCATATAAATTAAAAGTTTGTAAAATTTTAATAAAATGGTTACTTTGATTTTAGGTCTGGATATTCTAGAACGGTTTGGTCTACAAAAGAAATGTTTTGTTATTATTATGTCTATTCTGCGGTGAGTCTTATATGCTTACCATCTAAATCTTTGACTATTTGGTACAGTTTGCTGGCCAAACTGAAGTAAGTCACACAACTAAGGATGTATACTGTTCTCAAGTATCTAAAAAAGAAGAGAATTTAGAGAACCGTTTGGGAATAGAGTCTAGTAGAAAAATATAAAAAGGTATAAAGAGGTAGTACGGTAGGTTTATTTCAAGGTCAAGGTCATAGTACTGGATAAACTTGAAGGAAAGGAAAGAAACAGCGATTCGAATAGCCTATTTAATTAAAGAAATGAAGTTATAGTGAATGGTACAGCAAACTTACCTGTTCAACAATGAAGTTCATTTTTTATATACTGAGTGATTTCAAAAAGTACTTTGTGAAGAGGAAAGAGAAAGAGGGAATATTTAGTTTAAATGTTAATGAAAGTAAATTAAGAGTCTATGTTTTGAATCTGGATCATTTCAATATTAGCCGTGGGTGATCATTGGCTGCAATAAAAATAGAACAAACCTAACATTTTGCCACAACAAGAACGTGTTTTTTGATTTGTCCAGCAAGCAGGAATGAAAATAAGATTTAATTGAATTTGATCCCCATAACTAGAAAAAAGAGGTTGGTTTTGTATAAAAGAAGCGAGAGGAGTTAGTTGGACAGTATCGACTGTACTTACAAGGATCTTGTATACAGTAGACATCTTTGCCTTTGTTTCTAAACAAAGTCATGTAAACTAAACTGGAAGATGTGTTCAAACTGCACTGTCCGTAAAGGGAAGTGTGAGTCTGGAGTTTTCTCCATTCTCGTTGATGATCTTGCTCGCTGGTCTCCGGATAAGCTGAGCGAGGACAGATGCAGATTCTGACAGTTAAAGTTTCCAAAATAAAAGCAAAACCAGCCTTTTTCTTTCGTTTTCCCTTTCTTTCCAACTTGTTCCATCTTTAATTTCTCTTCAGTTGTTTCACTTCTCTTTCTTTTATCAGTCACTTCAAACATGATTGATAACAAAATATGGAAAGATTCAACTGATCTGCTCATAAAAGCCACAAGCTCTTTGAAGCCTGGCGAAATGATCAAGGTCGAGACCTTCAGACTAACTGATTGTATGTCTGCTCTCGAGATCATGGATACTAAGATGGACAGCGGCCTGTTCTCCCAAGAAAGCGTAGGAAATATAGACGATCCACTCTCCCTTCACCAAGCTCTTTGGATCATAGACGAACTATTCAATCTCGAAATAATGTACTACAGAGGTGACAACATTGCCCAAACTTTATACTCCTCTATATACTATTCTGTTGAGTACGAACAGAGCGCAAAAATAATAGACAACATCAGATCCCTCCTAAAACTAAACGATTTTAACCCCAAGAACTTCATTACCAACTCCATAATCTTCCCCTACATCATCACCACTGCAAAATGTGTCGAATTAACCTTGGATGAACTTCGAAGATTCAACATTTATGAAGACGAAGACTTCTCAATGAAACTCTTTGGAAAAAACTATTGGGGTCAAATCAGTCCTGAAGAATCTCTTTCTCTACTTCAGGACTCTATAACCTATTTAGAAAAAAACCACAATCTAATTAAATCTACTCTAGTACCATATTCAGAACAAGCCAATATGGTACCAGAAGTATTGGATCAAACAGAAGAACATCAAAATATCAACTTTGATATAATAGAGCAAATAATCCTTCGACTAAAACTTAAGAAACACTTTTTGTCATCTCTGATCTGCCTACAATTTAAAAAAATAAAAAGAGATCCAGAGTTTGTAACCCTTTCTCAAACTGAACTCAATTCAACTGAGTCATATCTTGAAACTATCATGAAATCGTATACCCACAACCCAACTGACCCTACCAATTCTAAAATAGACGCATTTGACAATTCTTTTATTCGTAAACTTTCCTGTGATATGCCTATACGAAGACTTGCCATTCATACTCCAGCTGAATGTCTTGATTTATTTAAAACTTTAATCCATGAACTTTACTTAATCAAGCCCTTCCTAAACTTGAAATCTATTGATGAATTAATGGAATTTTCTGTTGCTTTTAGTCAACGAAAAGTTTTAGCTTTTCCTTATACCAGATCATTACTTCAAAGTTTGATATGCAGCGATAATGTGTTTTTACTCAAATACCACATCCTTGACTTTGTTAGGAGCTCAGTTTCAAATAACGTTGGTCATATCGCATTCACTCTCATTCGGACTTATTACAACGAATATTCCCAGAAAGATAACGAACACACAGATACAAAAAAACTTACGGAGCTTACAAACCTTGAAAAAAAGATTGATGAATTTGTTTCTCTTTACACTGTTCCTCTACTAAACGCAATCAAGTCTTACTACCAAAACCGTCAAAGACAACGTCGGGTTCAAGCGCGGATGCTTGTTGACATTGAATATATGCAAACAAAAGCTGAAGAATTAGATGAAGACATCCATAAATTTCTAGGACCAAACTCAAAACTTCCTTCTCAGTTTGTTTCTTCAGAAAATGGTATACCAAACATTTATTTGTTCTCGAATAGCGTATATATCACAAAGCTTCAAATAATAGAATCCATGCTCAAAATGGGATTTTCATTAAACGTTTATCAACAATACGAGTTTCCTTTGGTATTCTGGTACCTTGGTTCGATTTTCGAAGTACATTACCGATGTCTCGAACGCATTGGACTTATAAATAGGGCAGTAAAATTCCGTTTTGGCTCGGACATTCTTGACCAGTTCCTAACAAGTTTTGCTCAAAATCCAAACAGTTCCTATTTGAGTAATGCTTCACACCTACAAGATTCACTTTATTTCATGGATGATTCTATAAAAAATTCCATAAACAAAGATCTTAGTCTTTTTGAAAGAGAAGAGTTTAAAGCCTTGAACGATATTGAAAACTTAATTTCTCCAAGGATGAGTTTTGTTGAGGCACAAAAGCAAATATCATTTGGATTTTACATTTTTACAGAGATATTATCCTGTATAAAAATAATACCTATACCTTGGAACCGTTTTCTTGATAAGAATACAGAAAAATTAGTTGAAACCATCAGAAACTTGAATACTAAAAGCACAAGTAAAGGTTCAAAGAAGAAATCAAAATCTGGAAATAAAAACACTTCTTTGCATAAAAATGAAAAGGATGATAAAGATATGGAGTTTTTGATCAATGCAGCAGAAAACATTGTGAATTGCAAATATCAAGAGAGCGGGGCTAGGGGCAACGCGCGATTCCATTTGAGATTTAGGTGTTTACAGAGATTGGGTTCACCTATACCTAATACCTATGAGGAATTTGCAAGTTCTTTTAGAGAAATATTTACTGGTTTATCAATCAAAAAGTTATTGTTGCATTCACAAAACAGTTTTAGAAATGCATCGAAAATACTAGAAAACCTTGCAGGAACAAAAACATCAGCTAGTAATCAACATTCAGAATATTTTGTTGATCAAATCAATTCAATGCGGAAACTCTGTATTGCAAATATTTTGTCAATAACGAAATTTCTAAATAATGGAAACGTTTTATTACCTGGAAATTCCATAGTTTTGGACTCAACTGTCATTAATATCTATGAATCATTTGATAATTTACACAATGTAACATTATCCCTTTTAAAAACCAAATTGGCTAAACAACTTGAAATAATTGTAAAAGATTCTAAAAAAGAACAAAACAAAGGTGACAGCAGAGATTTAATGGATTACTTGGCCGAACTTTCCTTATCAGAAACCCCCAAAAACACAAAAAAGGCAATTAAAAATGATAATATCAACAACGATATTTCAAAAAGCGACAACGAATTGATCCTCAAAACTCTACATCTGTTTTCTCTTACAAATTGGGAATGCGAATTTTCATACAAATACCATAAATTGTGGCCATGTATCAATTTGACAAGTATCCAAAAGAAAGATAAAATCTAAGATTCTTCATTAACCACAAAAATACAGAAATAGAATTAACCTACATTCAATATTTTAAAGAAAAACTTGAGAATAAAAAGCAAGTTTCAAAGAAATATAATCATTTAGAAAATTAAAGCATTTAAATAATAAACCAGTTTAAAAGTAAAAAAATTAAAAGATTTAAAAGATAGAATTACGCATTCATAATTAGTACTTTAACGTTTACTACTTTCCCTTGTTTTGCATCACATCAAGAATTGATAACACAATCTCGTTTACTCTGGAGTTGCCTTTACAGCTTGTTCATTAGATGCAGATGAGTCTTCTATGTCTTTTGAACTATCTTTTGCTTCTGAATGGTCCTCCTGTTTTTGAGATTCTGTTTCATCTTTTACTCCATTTACAGCTTGTGTAGGATCTGTGGCAGTAGCTGTATCTCCTGCTGCACTAGCAGCTGGCGGATAGCCATTTGGATCGGATGCTGCCAGCTGACCATAATATTCTGCGTATGGAGCATACTCTGGGTAGGTGGCAGCGTATTGGGCGTAGTAACTGGCATACTGTGAATTAGTCCATTGTATCTGAGCTGTAGAATCTCCAGCAGCAGATTGTTCCCCTGTTGCTCCAGATGTGGCAGCTGTAGAATCACCAGATGTAGCAGCTTGAGTTGTCTCGGTTGCTGGAGCGTTTTCAGAACCTTGTGTAGGCACTGTATAACTTTGATTTTGGGATGGTTGTTGAGAACCGCCAGGATAACCTTGGTAGTTGGGGTATCCCATTTGAGCATAGTAAGCTGCCCATGCAGCTTCAGTAGATTGTTGCCCATCAGCTGGTGCAGATCCATACTGTTGACTTTGGGGTGCCATTTGATTAGGGTCATAACCAGCTGTCTGACCTTGGTATCCATATGCTAAAAGTTTTAAAAAGGTTTTTGATTGAAATAAAGATATAATTACAAAAAATACCTTGTGAATATCCAGGTTGTTGAGGATAGGTACCATAACCTGATTGTTGTTGTTGATATCCTTGAGCACCAGCAGAAGGAGTACCGCCATACATAGGTTGTTTTGGGTATGCACTGCCCGAGTAACCAGAAGATTGTTGTTCATAACCCATTTGTTGTTGACCTCCTTGTGTGTATCCTGCTCCTTGATAACCACCTCTACCAGCAGTATAGCCACCACGACCTCTTTGACTCGTACCCCTATAATAAGAAAATATGTTAAAATGTGATAAAAATATGGCAGATATATTGAAAAGTGATAGGAATTAGCATTACCTCATTCCGCGAGATTCATTTGCAGCTAACATAGACTGTAGTTCGATTTGAAGGTAAAAAGAAGGTTAAGAAGTGAGAAAGATTTGTGTTTAAAAATATTTTTGATTCAAAAGTTTTTGGAGGAAAAAGAAAAGTTAAAAGATATTAAATACAAATATTTACCTGAGATTGAGAAAGTCTATCATTAATGATAGTTCGAGCAAGTTGTACAGCGTGGGGAGGACCGGACATGATTATGGTTTTAGTATTGTTTTCGGGGTTAAGATCTTGGTTAAAGTATATTCTACAGTTTGCTTGGCTTTGCATCTGTTTAATTGTTTCGCCGCCTTTTGATTTTAATTGGGGGTTTTTTGATTTTTTTTAAGGTTGAAGATTGGATTGTAATAATTCAAAGCAGGAAGAAAGTACAGGTACAATGTATCAAGTAAGGAGAAAATATGTGCAGAAAATATGTTATAAACCAAAATCAAATTTTGAAAAAATAAATGTACATTACCTTTTCCTATAAGAAGTCCTACTACATTGGCAGGAATTTCTTGAGTTTCAGTGATTATATTTGGATTATTTCCAGAAGTGGTGGATCCTTGAAAACTGGGAGCTCTGTATTGTCCACCTGTAGAATCAAATTGAGGACTTTGGTATGATCCAGCACGCTTTAGAATGAAAGGTAGTTCAAAAATTGGTGAGATTGAAATGGTTTACTATTGGAAATAAAGGCTAAAGGAGATGACTTACTTGATCAGGTCCACGACCCATACTGGAGTTATCGTTTATGGCATCATCAATCATGGCTTTCGCTTGTTGTATAGTTTCTGGAGTACCAACAATAGTGACTTGTCGTGTTTGATTGACGAGATCAACTTCGTGATCAGAAGCAACTTGAATTCTAGCGCCACTTCGAGATTGCAAGCTACGAATAGTTTCACCACCTTTTCCTATTAAGTTTCCTACTTTTGTATTGGGTATATGCATGATTTCAGATATACCATCGGCAGTACTAAAATCTTCGACTTTTCTGGTACTTTGAACAAAGTTCAGTATGGATGCTTTGGTTTTATTTACAGCGTCGTAAGATCCGATTATAGTAACTTTCCGTTCGGTTTCGCCTTCTACAATATTTTGATCAACTTTAATTGTTGCTCCGTGAGCTGATTGAAGGGATTTTAGATTTTCGGCTTGTTTTCCAATGAAAAGACCAACAATTTTAGAGGGGATCATTACGTCTAATGTTTCTGATGGGGAATCATAGTATGAAGATTGTTGGGAAGAGGCGCCATACATTTGTGCGGCTCTTTGAGGATTCATACCATAATTTTGGTGGTCTAAATAAGATTGAAAGAGTTAAAAGGGATGGAAAGAAAGAAAGGTGTAGATAGTGAAAAGGTAAATTTTTGTAGGGATGAAAATAGGGATAACTGAAAAAAGGGTTTCTGGTTATAAATAATACCTTTAATGGAGGTAGTTTCATGGCGTTTAGAATCGCGTTCATATTCGCTGCTTTTGGGGTAGGTGGGGTTGCTGTTACTTGGGGGAGATTGTGTGGGGTTAGATAAAGAGCTTTCTTGATTATTGTTTGATTCATCAAAGGCGCGTTTTCTACTAGCTTGGATCTGATTTAAATCTAAAAATGGAAGAAAAAATATTAAAAATTGAAGAAAAAAAATAATGAAAATGGATCAAAGGCAATCACGAAAGTAAAAAATACCTGAAGCGTTGATGGGTTTTTGGGGGTTGAATCTTGCGGCTATTTCTCTGGCTTTTGCAACAGCGTCGATTACATTTACGGAGGTGGTAGTTGTTGGGATTAGGGAATCGGGGGGAGGAACGGAGTTGTAGCTTTGTCCAGACATGATGCTTTTCTAGTGAAAAATAAAATCTTGGAATGGGTAGCAAGTATAAAAAGATTGAAGTGAATGGGCCTTTTTGGTTTACAAATGAAAGGGAAAATTTTTTTGAAGTGAAAAATGGGTTTCCAAACATTCGAACAAATTATGTCACAGAATCAAAAATATTCCTACTGGAAGATTAGCCAGTAAACAATAAGACTGTTTGTTTTGGCGATTATTGGCTGGTAAACGTTAGACGTTTCTGGTTGGTTGGAGACGATCTGTCAAATAAGAGGAGAGGAATAAAGAGTTTTTATATTCCGCAAATGAAACGTGAAGAGTGATTTTGTTTTAGTTTTTTTGATGGTCTGTTTCTTCCAATCGCGCCGTTTTGTTATTTGCTTTGGTAATTTGGCCTATTTATCTTTTGCTTTGATTTTACCAAGAAATCTCTTTAGTTGAATTATCCTAAAATTCCATATTCACTTTAAACTCCACTTTAGTACCAACTTCCTTTACAAAAATAAAGCCTCACAAAACTAATTTCCAGCCTTCGCCCATCAGCTGGTTCTTTCCATAAAAATTAGAATATAGTCAAGTTGCAAGTTTCATTTCTTTCTCACTAGAAAACTCCACCATCCACTTTAACCACCATACAATCTCACACTACTCTATAATGGATGGCAAACGCCCCGAGCCTCTGACGAGCCCACAAAAGGTCGATGAGATTATAAGCAATTACAGAAAAAGTATGATCGCCTTAAAGACCCCCAGAGCCAGCATCTCAAACCATCACATTTTCGAAAACCCTTTCAATCAGTGGTCTCCGACTGAAGAGGAGAACTCTGCTTACAGCTACCTATTCACTGTTGCTGATAAGAAAAACCAAGGCAAACTTGCTGGCGAAGACGCTGTTTCTTTTTATACTAAAACTCAATTATCCGAAGCTGTGTTACAAAGAATTTGGCTTCTTTCTGATACCGGAAATAAAGGCTTTCTGACCCCTGAAGAGTTTAACCTCTCATTGAAATTCGTTTCATTGGCTCAAAATAAATTACCTGTTATTCCTGATAACCTTGGAAAACAAACCTCCTTACCAAGGTTCACTGGTATCTCTTTGCCCGAACCTAAACCCCAAAAAATAAACAGCTCACCCAAACCTATTTCTACCGAAGAATGCTCACAATATAAAAGATTGTTTGAAACCAGTGGTGCTGTTAACGGAACACTCTCTGGAGAAGCCGCAAAAAATGTCCTTATGAAATCTAAGCTCAGTATTGATAATCTTCAACAAATTTGGCATTTAGCAGATACCAATAACACTGGACATCTATCCCTTTCCGGCTTCATTCTCGCCATGTACTACGTACGCAGAGTAATGAACGGCGAAGTCCCTGCTCTACCCAAAGTAGTCCCTGTTTCCCTCGCAACTTTTATTGACAATTTCACTACAGGTGGTAGAGCTCTATCCCCCCCACCAAAAATTGAACAAAGTTCTATATGGAATGTATCTGATTCCGAACTTTTAAAGTTCAGTAAGCAGTTTTCATTATTGGATACCGAGAATCGTGGGTTCGTTTCTGGTGATGTTGCCGCCTCTTATTTCATGAAATCCAAACTCCCTGAAAATGAACTCGCCACCATTTGGGATCTAGCTGATATCCATAAAACTGGAAAATTATCAAAAGGTGAATTTGTTGCTGCTCTATGTATAATCGGAAGGAGAATCATGGGTGAAAAAATCCCCTCATCATTACCCGATGAATTACACAAAACCGCTGCCTTGGTTGACAGCAACACATCTAGAAAACCGTCACTCCAAACAAAAATTTCTACTCTTTCACCTCCTTTAGATAAAGATATTTTTGCCAACGTACAAAGCAAACCCAGCCAAACAGCATCCATATCCCAGGAAATCAGTGACCTTAACTCACAAATATCTTCTTTGTCAGCTGAAAATAATATGTTTATTCAACGGAAAATCTCTGCAAATACTAATATAATCAAACTTGAAAGTGAAAAACAAGGTTTGATTGCTGTACTTGAAGCACTAAAGAGATCAGCCGATTCAGAAAAGAAGTTAGCTCTTGATTTGGAATCAAAGATAGAAATAACAAACAATGAAATTAATGACCTAGTTCTGAAAAACGAATACGAAAAAAATCGCCAGTCTGATTTAGAAGAAAACAATTCTTTGTTACTTTCCAAGTATAATTCTACAATGGATCAAGTTTTTGCCCTCAAAGAAGCATTCACTTTTGCAATAAATCAAAATACCAAGCTTGAGGATGAACTAAACAACATATCCTCCCTAAAAAACCAACTTGATTTAAATCTACAATCAGAATACCAAAGACTAAACCAACTTCAAAAAGATGTAGAACTAAAAGAAACCGAGCTTGAGCATAAGAAACAAGAATTCCTTTCCAAAGAATCCGAACTCAACAGTAAAAAACAGGAATGCCTTTTGAAAGAAGCCGAACTTGAACGCATTAAAGAAGAGAGTTTTTTAAAAGGTTCTGAACTTGAGCGTATTAAAGAAGAAATCCTTTTGAGACAAGCTGAACTCGAACACATCAATAAAGAAAGCCTTTTAAAAGATTCTGAACTTGAACGTATTAAAGAAGAAAGTCTTTTGAAACGAGCTGAACTTGAACGTATTAAAGAAGAAACTCTTTTGAAAAAAGCCGAACTTGAGCGTAAGACAGAAGAAAGTCTCTTGAAAAAAGCTGAACTTGAACGTAAGACAGAAGAAAGTCTTTCAAAAGATTCTGAACTTGAATCTACATCCCGAAACATTGAAGTTTTATCAACGCCACTACCAGATAAAGACACAAGCTTTGAAAAAGTTTTTGGTGATGGAGCTACTAATCCCATTCAAAAACCCTACCAATTGCCACACCAAGATACAAACCAAATAACTGCCATTCCAGAAAGTATTTGGACAATATCTGAAATAGAAAATAAAGCTCCTAAAACCCCAAAACAATCTCAGTTTGATGAAATTTTTGGTAACAATGATTTTGCTGATAGAACTACAAGTAAACAGGAAAAGTTGATCATTGAAGAAAGAAATAATAATACTCAAAATGAAAAAAATGACCTGTTTGATCAAATATTTTCTTCAGAACCTACTACTGAAAACACTTCTACAGGAACTTCTTCTGTGCCACAGAATGTTTTACCAAGAAATTTGCCTAATAATCAAGAGAATATAAAAACCACACCTAACCTAGGCACACAAAACGAAAAAGTTGCTATCAATGACCCATTCTTGAACATATTTGCTCCCGTGATTGAATCTACCGAAAATAATCTCGATATTCCCCCTGCAACCCAAAACGACAATACCACTACTGATTTAAAAAATCTTCCCACATATCAAGAACAAATTGCAGCTTTTCCATTCCCTGAACCAAATCTAAACGCAGCTTCCGAGCTTGGATTTGTAGATGACGCTGGGAATCAGTTTAGCAGTATTCAATCCACTCAATCTGACAGTCTTGGTGAAAATAGTTTGGTTTTTAACGATAATGAGATTCGTTCAAACGAGAAAAATCTTGGTGATAACGACCAACTTATAAGGAACTTTGAAACCGATGTGCTTTCAAGTCAGCCGATAAGTGATTCAAACGAAAAACCAAACGAGAAGCAAAATGGTAAAATTGATAAGCCCGATATAACCAAAGCTCAGAATTCTGCTATTTCTGATGAAAAAAGTGCCCTTATTTCAAACACTCAAGATATAAATGCTCAAATCCAACTTGCCAGGTCTGGTCATAGCAATTCATTCCACGAATCTCAAAATCAGAATACTATCGACGCCTTTCCATCTTCAAAGTCTATCGATGAAACATCCAAAGATGTTTTTAAAATAGATCACGCTTCCTATTCACAGGATTCTAATATCGACTCTATGTTTGGTAATTCATCATTATTGTCAATCCATAAACTAGAAATACATGGAGCTAGCTCTATAGATGATTTTGAGTCTAGATTTCCTGATCTTGATACTCTCGAACAGAAATCACCCATCACTGCAGCAGATAAAAGCATACTAAATACAAAATCTAATGATAAAATTGATTTCTCAAACCAAGTGACACCAGTACCAAGTGCAATAAGCCCAATATTGAATACAAACCAAATCAATTCACAGGCACCTACAGACCCTAAAATTATTACAGGAACAAGTAAGCCGATATCTTCTGAAGCTCCTTCAAAATCAGAAGGGACTGGTATGGCTGAAACAATATTTGCTCAAAATCATATAGCACAAACTACTGAAATTCACGATGAAACCCCCAGTATTAATGATAACTCCAGTTTGGTAGCTAATATTGACAAGTCAGTCGACAATAATAATAACGCCAAAGTATTTAGATCTAATTCGATGTCGAACACTCCTGTAGCTCCTGTTCTCCATTCAGAACTCAGTAGAAAACCAACTACTGATTCTAGTCTCAGAGATGCTTTTGATTCTCTTTTTTTGGATTTAAAACAATCACCTGCAACAGAATCCAATTTTTCACCACATTTATCAGGAGCATTTGAGTCTAAACCAACTGAACAATCTAAGCTAGCACATGCTGATGTTGAAACTAAATCAACATTCTCTGCCAACCATCAAAACGATCTACATCATAAAACTAACTTTACTATGGATACTTTGAATCAAGAAGAGGCAAAAAATGATGGAGATTTTGATCCATTTATGGCAATTGCAAAAACGACAACAACGACAAGTGTAATAAGTACAAATATTGGAACTGAGTCTTCAGCCCAGAGAACTTCTAATGATGAGAGTGCAACTTATGGCACAGTTTTTAAGAATAGCAACTTTATACAACCAGCTGACGCATCAGCTTCCAGTGATGCAGATGTATCTTCGTTTTTTTTAAATGGTAGTCTAGAACGTATTGAACACTCAGATGTATACCGTACAGATTCATACAAATCCAATTTATCTAAAAACACGACCTCCATTAATTCGTCAAAGAATTTCCAACTTGAAACTATCTTTGAGCCAGATTTCCTTGAAACCGATAAAAGCAAGTTTGCCATTTTGACACCAAAGTCTCCAAAAACCAAAGAATTCTCGCCTAATAGTCAATCGTCATATGGTAGTAATAATGTACAGAGATCTGTACCCCTTGCAGATAATGAATCTGTCAAACCACCAGTAGTACCCAAATTGTTAAAGACAAAAGTAAATTCAAACTCTGATAATCGCAAATCCAGGTTTGGTATATTCAATTTTACTAAGAAGTTGGGCGGAGGCAAGAGTAGTAGAAACTCTCTTATCCCAGACAGTTTTAAAGACAAGAAAAAAGAATCAAGCGGTAGTAACAGCGTGGAGCCTGGTAATCAATACTCGACATTTAAAGCAAAAAAGAACAGCCCGCTGACAAAGACGAATAGTACCCGCTATGACAATGGTAGATCTGGGGCACAGCTCAGGACATCTAAAAGTCTTCCCAGAATTAATCAAGCAGGAGCTGATTTCAGTTTGGCTGGGAAACCATGGGCAACTGATATTCAGAAAGTAAAGATGTATTATGAGTTCAGGGATATGGGCTTTGATTCAGAAAAAATCATTCATTCATTAGAGATTTGTGATTTTGATTTTCCACAAGCCATGGAATACTTGGTGAGCGGCTAGTTAATTTTTTTTTAATCAAACGTCGAATATTTTATTCTAGTATTTTTCCATTTATAATAAAATATTCTTTTCTGAAACTAAAATCAATTTCCAAAAATCAATTATTTTTATTTTCCTCTAAAACAATTCGAAATGTCAATAGTCAAAGTTTTTGTAAAAAGCAAAAACATTTTGTCTGAGCAAAGACTCGACAAGGGAATGACAGTACAAGCCTTGAGGATTAAGCTTGAACCGATTGTTGGGATAAGTGGGAGCGATCAACAACTGTTATTGTTTAGGAACAATGAACTTGTGAGTTCACTTGATGGAAACGATTCTTTAATGTTAGGATACTTTGGAATCGACAACTACGATACTTTGGAGGTAATTTCATTTCATTATTGTTTGAATCTAAACTTGATGTTATAGGTTTCTGGTAGTAGACCAAACTTCAAACCAATTGTCGATTTTGACGATCTCTCCAAAATTGAAAAATATGAAATGCCAAAAGAGGAATATGAAAAACGTCAAGGTAAATTTCCCTTCATATGCATTATCTAATTGTGATGTTTTAGATTCTGTTCTTGCATACAAGATGCGTAACAAGTTGGGAAGATTTACTGAAAATTCAAATGAAAAAGTCGACGAAACAACAAGTTTGAAAGAGGCAGAAAGCTTAAAGTCATTGAGTCTTGGATCTAGATGTGAAGTTTCAATGAGCGATTCAGGATTGAAGAGAAGAGGTACTATTAGATTTATTGGACCTACAGAGTTTGCAAAAGGAATTTGGGTTGGTATTGAATATGATGAACCTCTTGGCAAAAATGATGGAAGTGTTCAAGGAACCAGATATTTCAATTGCCAACCAAATTATGGATCTTTTGTCAAACCAGAACTTGTGGTTTGTGGCGACTTTCCAGAGACTATGGACTTTTCAGATGAGGAACTTGAAGAACTTTGAATAAAAACAAGTTTATTTAGCTTTTTTTATTGTAGACTAAAAATGCACCAGAATACTTTAATGTGTATGAGAAGAGAAATTTACTATTCTTTTTGACGTTCAATGTGCAAGAGTGTGGTCAGTGCAAACTATATAAATAGTACATCCTGAATACAACAATATAAAAGCATATCAAAAAGCAAAGAATGAGATTTTTTCAATAAATATTTGATTGTTGGTTTCAGGAAAATGATTAGGTTATGAGTTTGATATCAGGTGTTCTGTTAAAGTAATTCTACAAGGAAAAGTCTTTAATCAAGCGGTCTTCCATACCTTCTTGTACGTATCCTTTCTCATCGAACTTGAGACCTTCTTTTTCAAGCAAAGCCTTCTTCCAAAATATCTTCGACTTCATGTCGCCATCATACCCCCCAATAAACATATTGGATGTAAGAACACGGTGGCATGGGATAGGAAACGGAGCAAAGGGGTTTTTCCTTAGTGCATTTCCAACAGCTCTAGGTCCACTTTTCAAGTAATCAGACATTGCTTTATAAGTAGAGAAATGACCTTCTGGAATCTGTTTGCATATTTCATAGACTTTGTACTCAAACTCTGTAATTGTTCTGTTTGTTTTAGAGCTAATAAATTCTTTGCGATCTTCGGCAGATAACGGGAAGTATTTGATTTCTGCTTTTTCCAAATCTACAACTGTAGGAACATTGTTAAACGCAGGTTTGAATTTTTTTGGAATAGTTTTCTTTGTTGAGTTTTTGGGATTCTTAATAGTTTTTTTTGGTTTTGTCATTTCAAAGTATGGTGAACGGACAGTAGATTTACGAAGCATAATAAGAAAAAGGAACAAAAGAATATTTCCTATTTATGTCTTCTTGTTTGATATTTACCTATTTATGACTCATAATCACGAATGTCCGTTTTTAATGAGAAGTGATTGGCTACTGATAAAGTAAGCACAAGCGAATTGAGGGATATTGAACACCATTTATAATATATTCCCATTGGCCATTTCCCACCCAATAAAATCTTGAACTCTATATTAAATGATTTGTTTGTCCTTTTGTAATCTCTTTTAACTTTTCACAATGAATGCAAACATTTCTGAAATCAAATCGTTGTTTCTCCAAAATTTTGGCCCTGTAAAAATATACAATAAAAACCAAGCATTATCCAGTATCCTCCACTCTGTACTTTGCTCTTATGGATTCAAACCTGACACATTTTCTGGAATATATTTTCCAAAAACTACAAAAACTCTCGAATTCTTTCAACCTTTTGAATTTCCACAATTGTTTCAAAACCCCAACAAGGCTGTATATTCAATTGATAACACAAAATTAGAAGAAACTAAAAAAACAAGTTTGACGCCTTGTACTTTAATTCTTTCTTTTGCAGATCCCTTGGTTATAATCAATTCGGTTCTTGCAAAGGCAACTAAATTTACTTTCTTTTTTTCTCCTCAAACCTATTTCTAACTTTTTCATTAAAATTCCAATTTATAGAGCGAAAATGATTCATCCAACAACTTGACAAATAGTCTTTCCTTCAATCTTGAAAATATTATAAAACAAGATGTACCTTATCCCTTAGAATCCTATCCCTCAAGAGGAGATTTGAAGGATTCTTTTACCACACTTTTTACTTCAGATGAAAAAATATCAGAATTTGCCAACGATGTATATTCCAAGTTGCTGGCTCCTATTTATGGAAACATTCATCTATTTATCCAAAACATGTAAATACTTTTAATTGTTATAAGTACTTATTTAATATATCTAACTACATAGAAAAGAACAACCACAACGATATATCGATACAGAACATGAAAACAATCAAGATTTTCAACCTCCTTTACACGAACAAGATTTTGGTTTTAAAAGGTAAAAAACTAAACTTGAATCAACCAAATCATTATTTTCTAACAATTTTCAACTTGATTGTTTTTAGAGTTAACCCATTGGAAATAGGTAGATCTGATTTGGATCCTTTTGCTTCCGAATCGGGGTAACAATAAATACACACATTATTTTAGTTTATTTAAACTATCTTTTAAATCATGTAACAATTCGGTGTTGTAAAAATAGGTTTGTTTTTCCAGGAGCAGGTGGTAATGTAGTAGGTCCAAGTCATCCTATTTTTGGTCCTAGAAGACCACAACAACCCGATTCGAGGTTGTTTGGCGGTCCTCAAAACTTACCAAAGTAAGCACGGAGAGATATTATATAATTTATTCCTTTATTGATAGTTTTGAATTTCTTGATTGTGTTGTTATATTTAAAACTCGACCTCTCTTTTAATAAGTACATTTTTTGATTTCAATAGAGGATCAGTTCCTCCTGGTGCTCGTTTTGATCCAATTGGTCCTTTTGGAGACATTCCTGGCCGTCCTGGACCTGGTAATAGGTTCAATCCCGGATCTGGTCCTGGTGGATTTGGTGGTTCTGGAAACTATTTCAGGTAAATAACTTTTCAACAACTTGATTATGATAATTTATTATTCATCAATTTTTTAAACCAATTTATGTTTAATAGCTAAAATATAATAATTTTTATTATTTTATTCTGTAAAACTTTCTATTCAGTGGTGAACCTGATAATGACGAATTCCCACCACCTGTAAGTTTTTTGTTTTATAATTTCCTTTACAGATTTTTTTTGTTTTTAGGGAGGTTCTGGTATTATCTGATCTGTTTGATTTTCAAAGTCTATGATAAGTACGATAGTACCCATCGATTAAGAGAATTTTTTTGAAGTTCAGTTTAGTGATTGTAAAACTAGATGATTTTACTAGTCAATTAATAGTAAAACTAAATAAAAAAATAGCAGTAAAATAAACGATATACTTGGAAGAGAAAATTAGCTTTCAGCTAGTTTATTTTGGAGTGTTTCATATTCTTCTTTTGTTAAGCCTTTGTGTGTTTTTACTAGCTTGTCTATTTTATTCATTCTTATGAGTTCCAAGGGAATGTTCATTACGTCGATAACTATACTGTAATTATATCTGTTTGCTTTTTTAACCTTTTCGATCATTGAATATAAGGAACAAGTTTTGCCTTCGCAGCGTTCTGATTTGCACTTCTCGGGGTAGAAAATGTCTTTATAGTTTTGATAAAGCATAGTATTTGAAAGGAAGTCTGTTCACAATGGGAAATCAGTTGGTGTTCCTATAATGGTCCAATATTTTTCGGAATTTAAGTTTTGTAGAGAAGAAAAGCTAAGAGAAATATTTTTAAACACATTTTACGTGTGTATTTAAACAAATTAGAATCTCGTAAAAAACTGGATATTTTTAGTAAGCCATCAGTAAAAAAAAAAGTCATTCAATCAATTTATGCCTTGGCAAAAAGTTTGGGTAAAAAGCGTGACTGTTTTTTCTCAAATTGTTCAAATAGCAAAATCTTGGGTTTTTTGTGAAAGGAAATACACTTTCCAATCCAATAATCTTAGTCCAAAACAAACAATGCCAAGTTTTGGGACTCATCTTTTATAGATTTAATCTCAATAAAGACATACTCTTCAATGGCAACTACACCGAATGATATCTTTTTGTACATTTCTCCTTCGCAAAAACCAATCTGAGATGCTTTGAAAAAACATTTTTTGTTAAAACAACCAACTGAAAATCCAAACGCCAGTTTCAAATATTACGTAATGTAGCATTTCAATTCAAACATTTAGTTTTTTATTCAAGTCTAAATATTAGAATGATTCGTTAAATTTGTGCCCTTGTTATATATTTTCCTTTGAGAAACTGTGAAGCGTCTATAGCTTTATTGAAAAGGAATTAATTTTGACATGGATTTGAATACAAGTTTTACAAAACTACTTTGGCACGTGTTGCTTTTTAAAACACATGATTAAAAAAGCCCAAGGGGTTTCTCTACCAAACAAAAATCATTGTAATTTCGCACCAATTTTCAATTCTAAATAGCCAATAATTTTAAGAAAATATTGATTTTATAGATGAACGGATGAATAAAAACATCACCTTACTAAAATCTAAATGAAGATATCAATTTTAAGATGGTTTATTTTGAATCTTTGGTATAAAAGCTTTCTATTCTCTTTTCCTTTCCAAATATTTCTCTTGTTTTTTATCAAAAATTTTGCAAACTCAAACTAACATGAACTCGACCCAGAACAATATTAACTCGACCCAAACTAATGTGAACTCGACCCAGACTAATATTATCTCGACTCAAATTACAGCAAGCAACTTTACTCAAATATCTCCAAATGTATTAGCATACTGCCCTCCTAGTAATTCAACATGTTTTCATCCAGTTGCGGTTTGTAATGCAAGCAACGTAGACCCAGTTCTTATTAAAACAATTCTTGAATCATTTAGTGATCATTGTCCCTGTGTAATACTTTACGATCAATTGAGTGTATACAAAGTTGATGTTGGAAATGGGGTAGGTGTTTTCAATAATGAGATAAAGAAATGTTCTGGCTCCAAATCATATAAATGGAAAAGCAGCATTCTTCTGTTGGGGTTGCTAGTATTCTTAGTTTAATGTATCATATTTCTAATAAAACCAATCTCTTTATACCAATCCTTTAAAATTAAACTTGAACAACTTCAATATGATTTATATTCGAATAAAATAATTTTTTTAATTCCCCATATTAAATAGCGACATTTTAACAAAACAAGTAACGCTTTAGTTTGAATCATTTTCGATACCTTTAACTCTCGTTTCACGATGTCACTGAGTTGCTGTCACCAGATTGAA
>MBFT01000307.1:7308-17945 GCA_003086725.1 Furculomyces boomerangus | reverse complement strand
TCAACAATAAGCGAGTAGTGTGTTTGAAAGTCTAATTTGGCTTTAACAGTTTGTACCGGGTTTCCTATGCCAATATTAATATAAACCTCATGTCCATTTTTGTGCAGTGGAACTGTAATAACTTTGGATGGACATCTATCTTCTTCGGAAAAAATTGTATCACTCATGTTTTGTTCACTACAAAGTCCAAAGCTAAAAAGTTGAGAAGCAAAAAGCAGAAAAATGAGCATCTTGAATGTTTTTGATATTTAATTTGGAGTTTTTGATATTTTTGATATTTAATTTGAAGCTTAATTTTAGAATAACAAGATTTCTTGGGTTTTTTAAGGAAGGAACCTATGGTATTTATATGCTTTTTAAAATTTGGAAAGCTTGCTAGAAATTTTGAATTTAGACTGTTTATTTAGGCAATGTAGTTGTACTGAATCTGCAATAGTGTAAATAGTGCTTCAATGGTGATACGACAACTTTTCTTGGATTTCGTATTAGCCACTTTTGTATCATGCACTCCATCATATTTTGCACTTTTATTTGTTGATTTTAAATGGATATGTGTTATTAGGGAAGAATAAGCTCTATGAGAAATCTTACAGAATTACAAATACGACTGATATTGGTATAATTTTGAAAATGCAAAATGTTTTTTCATTAGGTAGATAATGTTCTATTGAAAACGATAGATTAAAACCTTTAAAGAAAAATAAGACTTGAAAGGGATAGAAATTTTGGTTTATATCCTGAAATAAAATTTTTCTAAAACGTTCAAAGGTGGTCAGGAGGTTTCTAAAGAAAAAATATCAAACAAACACAATCCTATAGTCAAATTCTGATTTTTCATTCTAACCAGGTTTATTGAAGAGACTCCATAAATCCCAGTTAAAAGTGTTCAGTTTATGAATAAGACAACAAAGTTTTATAGGATTACAAATCGTACTTTTTGGTTTCGAATCAAAAGTTTAGTTATTTTTTCCACAAAGGTTGGTTTCCTGAACCTTTTCAAAAAAGTTTTTTTTTTGCTACAAATGGAATCGAAAGCTAAGCTGCTTATACTACAACCAACGGATTCTACTATAAAAAAAATTTTAAAATCTTATCCAGAAAGTGCAGTATCAAAAGAAACGATTACGGAATTCAATGAAGACGACATCCTTTTAGATTTATCAAAGTATGATTTTCCACCTCTAAAAATAGTAAACAGCGATGAGCGTGGCCGTTGCGTTTTCACCAATTCTTTTGTTAAACAGGGAACAGTGGTTAATATTGGCCCCATTTTGATTTTTAACAAGGAAGAATATCTAAAATATGGCAAGTTTACTTGCTTGGATAGTTGTACATACAAATGGGAAAATCCAACCAATAAATTTGAAAAAGAGAATTGTGACAGTTGGATGGCTTTGGGTTTAGGAAGTCTCTTTAATCATGAGCCGCTAGAAAAGGCAAATCCCGATTTCATGAGGAATTTCTACAAGCAATCAATAATATATACTACAACAAGGGTTATTGAACAAAACGAGGAATTATGTATATGCTATGGACCAAATATATGGTTTGAAAATAAGAAACTAAAAAAACCAAAAACAGATTTATTGATAGAATCTACTAATAATAAGGATGAAAAATCCAATGAATCTGATTTTCTGGCTTTTTTCAATCTCTAACTTTGGTTTTCCAAATAATCTCTCAAATTAGAAAACATTTCCATCTTCGTATTATAATAGTCCTTCATTTTCTCGTTTGGTGAACATTTGATTTTCAATTCGTATGGTAAATGACAGCCCTCTATCCTACCAACTTCGGATTTTGATTGAGCATAGCTTGACATTGCATTTGCAGCACCCCCAAGTGCAGGCATGGATAGTGTAGAAATGTCATGTCTTGCTAAATTATCTCCTTGGTTCATATTCTTTTCAGAAATCGTATAGACATCTACATTAAATACATCAGATAACGTCTGAGAAATGAATTTACTAGCTGATGCTCCTCCAGTAACAACGATTTCTCCAATATCGGAGCCCAAATCAACACCTTTACGAGAACAGTCTAATCTCATACTCATAAACTGACTTTCAACAATGAGTCTTGCATCTAAAGGACTGGCTGTAAACACGTTTTCTTTGGAACTTGGATCAAGTATTTGTGTTTTGTGTATAAACTTTTTTTTCATAATTGTAACCAGACCTTTCTCCATCGAGTTGGAATCAGAGTTATTTCCAGAATTCGAATCTTTTAATAGCGAGAACCTATGTATTCCATGAGCATTGGGAATGATTTCAGGCATCAAGTAGTAAAATCCAAATTCTGATTCTTCCATATTGTCTGAACCGGCCTTTTCAAAAGATGTCCATTTATCTATTCCATTGACATTTCCGTTCATACATAAATTATCAGAAATAAACTCACGTGCCAACGATCCATTTTTGTAGCAAAGTAAAGTTGCCCATACGTTTTTTGTTGGATGAGCTAGTACATGACCAGAATAGATACTACGAGTATTGGTTTCGCTAGGATCTGTATATGGATACTTGTTCAATGAAAATATCACTGTATCACTTGTTCCAAGGCTTACAACGAGAGTCAACTTATCTTTAGGATTAATTGGTGGAGCCAACTGTTCAATAAATATCAAGCCTCCCGGATTATCCCCTGTCATTGCCAAAACCTCGCAATCTAAGAAATATAATTTTTAGTTCTATTTTCATTATTTTGAAAACTCACCATTACTAAACCCATATTTTTGTACATAATACTGGTTTATATTTCCCAACGGAGTGCCTGAATGTACAGGATCGGGGCCCAGTTTCTGCAAAAGCTCGTTATCACAAAGGTCATGAGACCATTTTGAAGTTTGGAGGTCGAGGAGGTTCATTCCTGAAGCGTCACTAACTTCTATTGGTGCATACTTTCCCATTAATATACTTGGTAGGAAAGAGGAAACTAAAGATACACGTTCAGTAACGCTCCATTCTTCGGGGAATATATCTCTAATCTAAAAATAATAGTTAAAGAGAAGAAGATAGTTTTCAAAAAACCTTTGCAATTTGATTCCCTGTAAATCTTTCATAACAGGTGGATCCAGTTATCGAAGCAATTTTACTTGGACCATGTATAGAATGAAGCTTCTCGCAGTATTTGGTTGTACTTGAATCTTCCCAAGTTGGAGAATTTAAGACTGTGAAAATCGAATTTGTAGAAAGTTGTTCTACAAGACTTGATTCAGGATTCAAAACGATTTTCTCGAGATTTTTCCAATAGACACTTCCATGTTGCTAAAAATACTTTTAGAATTGGAAAAGAAATGAATACTTACTTGGGCAGCACCGCCAATCGAAACAATATTTTTTGCCAAAGGACCTAGGTTTAGGGATAGTCTCTTGAACAAAAGATCAATTGCTTCAACCCACATGAGAGTGGGTGAGGTTACAGTGTGGTTTGTACCCAGTATTCTTCCATTAATTGTTCTAAAAGGTAATTTGTAAGATTAATAGCTTTTGGGATTAACAAACTTGTAGTGTGGAAGATCTGTGTCAAAGTTGATTGATTGGTGAGTTACTAGATTTCCATTTTGGTTGAAAACAACAGCTTTGAGCTGTTGAGTGCTTAAATCGAGTCCAAGAAAGAGATTCATTTTTTATATTTTATTTGTATGCAAATAAAATGAAAAGTGTAGATAGAGTCGACTGTAAGTTGATAATTTTATATAAAGATTATTTTGAAACATAGTTTATTCGGGTAAAGAAGGAGGTAAATTTATATAACTGTACATGGTTGTAATTAATTGGCGTAAGCATCACGAAGAACTTGCACAACATCAGTGAAAGAGAACCAATTTGGAATATCTTCACCAGTTTTCAAGCGGTTTCTAAGCTCGGTTCCTGAGATGTCGAGTGTTTTGGTACCAACAGGGATTTTGTCAACTTCCTCATAAGCGTCGATTTCTGGAATATAAGACAAGTTACTGAATGGAACTATTTCAATACCAAGTTCTTCTTGGTGTTTCAAAGTGACTTCCTGGGCTTCGTATGGACCATAGAAGAGGTTTCCAGCCTTATCTTTTCCAGGACCGGCATGATCTCTTCCAACAATGAAGAGTGTGGCACCATAGTTTCTTCTTATGATGGCATGAAGAACAGCTTCCTTAGGACCACCCATACGCATTGCTAGGGGTAAAAGAGAAAGGTATGCGGTGTTTTCGGGGAAATGTTTGATGAGGATTTGGTAAACTTTGACTCTAGTTACGTAGTCAATATCTCCGGGTTTTGTTAGTCCAACAACGGGATGGATGAAGACTCTAGAATCAGTTTTTTTTGCAGCACGCATAGTGAGTTCCAAATGAGCACGATGCATTGGGTTGCGTGTTTGGAAAGCAACAATACGTTCCCAATCTTTAGAAGCGAAGAATTGTCTAGTTTCAGCAGGAGTTTTGCGGAGACTAGTGAAATCATCATGATAAACATTTTTGATTGCTTGGATTTTTCCACCAACATTTGTTTTTTTTGTAGAGTTGAATAGATAGAAAACAGCAGGATGGAGATCATCATCTGACCCGTAAACTTTCAATGCTTCATTGGTGAAGTCAGTTGAATATGTGTCTTCTACGGTTATGATTGCTACAGCTTTTGATGAGTCAGGAGAGTTTTTGTCCAAAAGAGCAATACGAGTACCAGGGAGAACACCAGATACTGGAGTATGTTCTGATGGATCGTTTGGGCTTGTAACAGAGGAATCATCAATGTCAAGATATATAGGAATTGGCCATAGAGAACCATTTGGGAGACGCATGTTCTCAACAACGCCATTGTATTCCTCTTGGGTCATGAATCCTTCTAGAGGAGAAAAACCACCGTTGATGATCATCTCAATGTCACAGAGCTGACGGTCAGAAAGAACGATGTATGGGAGCTGTTTGGCTTCTGTGGCAAGTTGTTGCTTGATGATAGCATCTCTGGCAAGCAGGTCCTTCAAATCACCACCATATGGAGTGAGGTTTGAGGAAAGGCTGTTAGATTGAATTATTGTCATTTTGGAATTGGCCTTGGAAAGTGTTTTACTTTGGAACATTGGAAAAACATGTTGGTTTTATATACTTTTTGATATTCATTTAATACTTTTGAAATGACGAAATTGTGAATCAAAAAAACGATTTATACTATAAAAAGTTTATGGCAAATCAAAAATAGAATAAATGGTGCAATACTTCACATAAATAACCCAATTTAATTTTGATAGATAAGTTTTTTTTTGTTATTATGCAATTTAGACTTTCTATTTGCTCATTTCTCCAGGAACAGTTTGGACACTTGAAATCTATTCGCTGTTTATTCCACAAATAGACGCTTGGAGTTTTTTCTTTTCGAGCATTTCTTAGCAAACAGGAATATTTAAACTGGTTTGGTAAATCCAATAAAAACCTTTAAAAAAAAGCAATAATTGGTGGAGTTTCAAAAATAAACAGAGTTTCTATTTGCCAAATAGATACAAATATTTGCTGGACTTTATGCAAACAAATTGATCAACTTTATTCTATCCACTAAACTATAAACACTTTTTGCTTTCACTTTAACTTTTCTTCTTTATTAAAATGGAAAACTCTAATCAGCAAAATACGGATTTCAGAAAATCTGCCCTACTCGCTGCAAAGACTGAAACTGCTGGTCCTTCTGAAGAAACCCCCTCAACCGAAGGCGGAAGAGCATCCTTGTTCACAAGAGAACTTCTGTCTACTTCCAACCAAAACAACACTGAAATACATCCCAGCTCTCCAGAACCCCTTGATAATAATGGCGGCTTTGAATTCAATAACCCTTTTGGAAATTCAGACAACGCAACAGACACTTTCTCAAAATTAGTTGTACCTCTTTCAACAGACTCATCAGGACTCGGCTCTACCGAAACCCCTGGAACCTTACCATTTGGTGGTCGAAGATTTAGTGTTAGTGCGGAATCTATGGACCCAACAAGCAACGAAACTTATGAGAAAAAAGTCATTCCAAAAACTGAGGAACAGAAAGCAAGAATAGCAAAATCTCTCCAGTCAAACTTTTTATTCCGCTCCCTTGACGAAGACTCTTACAACGATGTTGTTGACGCCATGGAAGAAAAACACGTTGAGCCTGGCACAGATGTTATAGTTCAGGGTGGTGTTGGTGATTACTTTTACATTATAGAAAAAGGAAAATTTGAAATCTACAAAAGCAATATTAATCCTGACGGTTCCCTATCTGAACCCAAACTTGTTGGTACTGCTGAAGACGGTGGATCCTTTGGTGAAATTGCCCTCATGTACAATGCACCAAGAGCAGCTACCGTAACCAGCACCACAGATTCCACACTCTGGGCTCTTGACCGTGTCACCTTCCGCAGACTTCTTATGGAAAGAACCAGCCGCAAAAGAAAACTGTACGAAAAATTCCTTGAAGAGGTTCCCATCCTTAGTAAACTTGAACCTTATGAACTACAAAAGATTGCTGATTCTCTTGAACCCGTTACTTTTGAAGATGGTGACGTTGTTATTAAACAAGGAGATGTAGGCGACTGCTTCTACCTAATTGAAGATGGAAAAGCCAAAGTCTTTAAACATAAAACAACTGATGATACCAATCCAGAAAATACAGAACACCACCATGAACATGGTGAAGAACAAGTTGGTGAACTAACAAAAGGCGACTATTTTGGAGAATTGGCTCTTCTAAGCAATGACAAAAGAAAGGCCACAATAATGGCTTCTGGAAAACTCAAATGTGTACGGATGAGCAAAGAATCTTTTGATAGATTATTTGGTCCTCTTATTAAAACTTTCCGTAGACAATCTGTTCGCTACACATAGTTTTTGTTTAGATTAAATGTAATTTCAAACTTGTTTTATTACCAACATAAAGTATTATTATTTTGAATCACCACTTAAAAACTGTTTAACTTTGTTCGTCGATGTAGTACGTCGCAATCTAACAAACTCTTTCCCATTCTTTTCATTGTTGATCCGTTCCAATTGCAAGTATTCAGGTACTTTTTCCGCCAAAAGTCTCAATAGATCATTAATTTCTGTGCTTGATAAATTGACCTTGTTGTCCAAACTTCCCTGTAATTTGCTCAAAACTATGCTTAACGGTAGTATTGATGTATTCTCAATACCAAAAATGTATGACATACAATCTATCATCATACATAGTCTTGTTACTTGCAAGCCTGATAATGATTTCATGTTTTCAACTGTTTCATTCTTCTCTGATTCTTTGCTAATTGCCGCCAACTGTTTCATCCTGATTCTTTCCAAAAGATCTTTTGCTCTACTAACTGGCTTCTCAGTTTTACTATCACCATTTTTATCACCTCCTTTTCCAGCTCTTGTTTCTTTATTTGTTGGTTTTTCGGTAGAACATGGGATGTTGTTTCCAGAACTTGAAGCTTTGACATCTGTTTTTGGATTAATGATGTCCTTTTGGAAAGCAGCTTTTGGCATCATACTGGTACCAACGAGCGCATTTGGAACTAATGGAACATCAAGATCCAAACTAAAGTTTTTATCAAAAGTCCAATTCTTCAAACTATCCAAATTTTCATTTGGTTTTTGTAATGAATATCCAACTTTAGAAGCCTTTTCCGTCCATATGTTGTAAGCATCAAGGACATGATTTTCAAGTAATTTTCTGAAATGGTTGCGTCGTTTCTCCATAACCGCAGGATTAATCATCCCAGCAACGACATAATCTTTAGGGTTAGATAAATTGACATGTTTGTCATTGATTTTATAATCTGTAATTGCAATAATCAATGAATCAATAATTTTCCCCTCAAAATTTATTCTTGTGTTTTCAAAATGATATGCCGTTGGAAACAAATATTTGATTTGCCCTACTTGTTCAAAAGTAAAATTATGACCTGATGAATTCTCGACCCACTTTTTAATCCGATGGAAAACTCCAAAACTGTTGCCTTGTGCAGTTACATATGCTAATGTATGTTCCAATGCTTGGTATGTAAGCTCAAGTGTTTGTAAATTTTTTGGTAATTTGTTTTTTGTTGGCCATGCCTCCATACGAATAAATTTCGATACCTTGTTGACGTTTTTATGGTTAATAAACGTACTTGTACCACCAACTGCCAACTCTTTCATACTGGTTGGGTTTATACCAGCTCTGGTATACCTAATAGTTTCGTTCTCTTGTTTTATCTCATCTGTTTCTTTTTGTCTCTCCAATAATGTTTTTGTTGGTTGTTCTTCAGTTTTCAATGAAATTTTGATTTCAGATAATAGTTTGTCGACTTTATCATTAGCTGCATCATATCCATCTTGTCCTTGGTTATCGGGTATGTTTATGTTATCTATTTTATAGGGACTAAGACCTGATACTTTTATAGACTCAAACTTGGAATTTGATTGAGATACTATATTTACTGACTTTTCGTTATGTTTTCTCAGTTTTGTTAACAAATCATGAGCCCTATCAAGAATTTGTGACTTCTTAACCTCTTTTTCAGTTTCAATTTTTTCAAGTTTTTTTAGGGGTTCAGATGCATCAGATGTGTTTTGTTTAGTAATCAACGCTGAGTGTTGTTTTGTGCTTTCGGTTTTGGATTTTGTAGGCTTTCTGATACCTTTGGTATTCACATTGTTTTTGACTCCAGTCTAAAATTACAAATAGAGGTTATCAACCGCCATACTCCAAAATTTTGCACATACCTTTACCAAAAGCTTTGTTTGGTTACCACTTATCTTCTCAATAGACAAATTAGTACTGATTTTTGCTCTCTTTGAATCCAAACCCTTTGCAATACTCCTAGTTTTGTATCTCAATAAACTACCAACGGTACCTCCATTGTCTCCTAAATCCTGGTTTTGTTGCTCAGGTTCATTCAAATTTACATCTCTCTTCCTCTTCAAGTTTGTTTCTGTAGAAACCTAGTGATAATTAAGAGTTAAAAACTAAAAGAAAAGTAGCTCAAATACCTTTTTTCTGAGATTCAGGTTTTTGTTGGGATCTCCCTTCGTAACCTTTCCAAAATCTCTTAATGTAACTACTTGCGTGCTAGTAACTTTTGAACTCATTTTGTATACCTTGTAAAAAAGAAACAATTTCACAAAAACTTTGTATACTTTGAATTATTAATTAGCCAATAAAACGCGAAAATCCTTTATTGAAAACAAAATTAGCCAATGGATGAATGAAGCTCTCAAGTAAACAAGCTTTTTTTTTACTGAAAACCATTGGATAGAATGTAAACTATTGTTGATATTTTCCACATTTTCTACATTCTTGTATACTGTTTTCCAAATAGCAAACTTGTGGAAGTTTCTTTGATATCATATTTACAAAAACTTCATAAAATAGAGTTGAATATGAGAGGTTAAATTACCCTTAGCACATTTTCAAAGTTTGGGTTTAATGCTTATTCATCCATTAAGGAGATAGTCTAAAATGTGTTATTATAAAAAAATGACTAGAAGGAAACTGAAACAAAAAACAACCAGTTCAACCTTCTCATTAGAACAAATCAAATAAAATAAAAAGACATTGGAAAGCAGAATTAGACCAAGTTCTTATTATCAATGGTGCAGCTACAAATAAAGTATAGACATTTCATCACTTTTCAACTGATTTAGATTTATTTATTATTCAAATACAAGTATTACAGAACCAGAATGTTCTTACCTGTTTTCCAATTCAAGCAAATACTTAATTTGATTACAAAATATTCTTGTAGGGAAATAAAATATAAGAAAAGTCTATCACTGCTTCTACCAACTTTTTCTAAAAATGTTATATTTCATTTTATCAAAAATTATACAAAGAAGGCTTTTTCACCATGAAATCAAACAACTAGAAAACCATTCGAAAAAACACCAAAGCTTGACAAGAATTAACCCGAAAAAAAATGTTGATCTCCAAACAGTTTGCTGTACTAACCCTTACTTCGTTCTGCATTTCGTGTCCAATTCAATTCAAACATGAAAATTACAAATCAGAAGGTCTCAAAAAAACTTTACCAGAGGGTACTGATATCTATACAGTATTGGGTTTAACCAGACTTGATTCTGGTGAATCTAACAATTTTTCATGTAACCATAGAATAGAATCAACATTGAACATGGAAAATAAAGAAAATTTTAATCAAAACAAAAATGTTGATTTAGGTGAGTTTTTTGGTTTGTTGAAGGAAATTTCTGTCATTGTAGGTAGACTCAATTACCTTTATAATAGTATACAGAAAGATATTAGTAAAAATTACGAAATTGATGAGTTTGCGCCTGAAAACAAATCTAAGGAAACTGATAAGAATCGTGCTTATAGTAACCATAAAGAAAATGAGTAAATTTCAGCATAGACAAATTTTTGGAGGAAATTTTCAATTATTATGTTGTTTATTGGCTTTCGTTTAGGAAATTTAATAAAACTACTCGTGTTATTTAAAGATTTCCAACCCGAAGCGTGTGGTGTTAAACAACAACACTACATTGGGCTCAATCTCGTAAAAAAATTGTAAGCTTATGGGAAAAATAACATAAATTCTGAAATTTGCAACATGATAAACTTTTGTGGCTTTTTAGAGGAGTAAATTAGTTGGTTGATATTTTTGTAATGATGTGGTTGGAAAACTAAGTTACAATCAATCTTTTTAGATGCAATTTTTACCGTCAAAAC